>CAJNOQ010000070.1:0-82963 GCA_905250885.1 Didymodactylos carnosus
AACCACGAACACCTATGAGACTTACTTTATATTACGTTAGATAACATATGAAAAACAAAGTGTGTAACAGAGGCCTGACTTGCAGCCAACGAAGCAGAACCAAAGGAACAAAATCATTCAGTTCCGCGTCATTTTCGTTGCAAACATTTCGTATTTTTATCCGACGAGTTCGACGTCAATTATGTGTTCTTCGCTTTTCTATTTGATAAAGTAGGAAAATCTGACGGTAAAAGAGTTAAACTGAAAATCTTGTGGAAATAGTTCTGTGACTTTTGTGAACAGAATCTGATATGCTTGACGTATAGTCGTCGCACTAGTTGCTTGTTGAATATCTTTCAATGGTCTCTCTTTACCACACGCAATCGCAACCATATAAATGCAGGCACTAACAATGGCTGTTGTGATCGACTTTGTATATTACATAGTTCTGATGCTTTTTCTGCAATATGCTGAGCAGTTTTCCGGATTAACCTTTCCTCCTTAAATCCAAGATGATTACAAAAACGTGGCACAAGACTTTTCAAATCCGTTGCCTCGGGTGTTTTTGATAAAGTTTCAATTAGCTGTTTATAACAACGTGCAATCTCTGTCGTTGATGAATGTGAAATTGCACATATTTCTAAAATATATCATAGTGAATATCACAAGATAGTTTCCCTAGATTTGGTTGTATGGGTTACTTGGTCAAATTGATACCGAAAAACACACTAGAATGCTTAACTTCTCTAATGTGAGATGAGATTATCACACAAGTCAATCAAAGTGCTTAAGATCGTAGACCTTGTTGATCTTGAGCTGGCGAGATACAGTTTTCGCATATGTTACGGATAATGAAGTTTAGATGGATCAGTCAGATCGACCTACTTTGAGAGTGCTCGCGCCTTTGTCTGAGTACAACTCAAAAAAAGGAACCATTTCGAGGTACTCTTTCTTTTGTTGACATTTGTTCACTTCTATATTTCCCTTTTCAAAATTTGTCACGTGCACTAGCATATTGTCGTTTCGAACAACAATTGTCTTCATAATCAGACATCTACCGGCTATTCTTGATTTCGTGGGGCTGTAGAAAAAACGTGTAGTATAAAAAAGTAGTATAAAAAACGCACAATAGATCCTGGTGTTCTTTGTTGGAATGTTGAAACAACACATTTACAAAATTTCTTTGAAAACAATATTTTTAGTTTTATTCCTTTCACTGTTTTTTTTCTTCTTTGATGACTTGTACCTTGATAGACGTTAGTGAGTGAGCTCTTGAAAAAGCAACGTACAATTGTCCATGGCTGAAAACTGGTTGTGGTAGAAGTAGTCCCAATCGATCAAATATCTGTCCTTGTGATTTGTTGATTGTGATAGCAAATGAAAGTCCAACAGGAAACTGATGTCTACGTAATATAAAGGGCAAAAATTATCAGACGGTGTCAAAGTAATTCTTGGTATTAGAACTCGGTTTTCTTTGTTAGACCCAGTTGCCACTTCAAAATCAATCGTGTGAGTTTGTAAACGTCGCACAATCAGCCGAATTCCCATTCCATAGGTCTTGAATAACATCCAAATTCCAAAGAAGCATAAAAATTGCACCGATCTTTAGTTTAAGTTTATGAGAAGGCATTCCTGATGGTGTGAGACTGTTCAAAAACTCTGTCGGATAATTAGTTACGTCATCCCCATCATCACACTCTGTTTCATCCACACTTGTGTACAGTTTTTCTCTGCCTGGTAGCCGTTGAAGAAGTTCATTTACCAGGAGAGAATGTTCATTTTTGGACAGAGAATTGTTCTGTTGCATAGTGCTGGAACATCTTCTATCGAAATGTGTTGGCGAAAATATCTCGTCGACCAAATTACTGTCTAATATGCAACAGCTAGGCAATTCGATTTCGTAATTGTCGTTTGATGGTAATTCACCATTGTCAATTTTAATCGGCCACTTTGAGAACTCTTCTTCATCTGGTCCTATTCTCATGTTCTGGTGTAGATGCACGCTCTTGAAGGAAGGCCAGAGGTCAGAACGTTTGAAACTTGCTGCAATTAATTCTGATCTGTTTGGGAATCGAATCACTGGAAGAACTTGACGGAAATCTCCACCGAGTATTATACTTTTTCCTCCGAAAGATGCATTGATGTTCATTATGTCTCTCAAAAAAACATCAACTGCTTGCAGAGCGTACGACAGAGCCACCGCCGCTCGTCCCAAATGAAAACGTCTGTCTTTCTAATTGCTTCAGGTTCCTTGCTGTTTGGCCGAATACTGAATGTAGACGTTTCCAAGATAGATACAGGAAGCTTGAAACGACTATGTATAGTTCTTCCTTCAGGCAGTAAATTTGCGGCAATCCCTGTCCATGCAACTGACATAACATAGACGTCTTTTCCCATTAATAAATGGTACAGGGTGTTATAAAGGTGGGTTTTGCCTGTACCTCCAGGCTGATTTATAAAGAAACATGAGCCAGCGGTGGTTGATTGTTTATGATAAGCTGCAAGAATCTGATCCGCTGCTAAACGCTAATCTTGATTCAATGTTATACATCAAAACACTAAAGAGATATCTAAAAAACAATTATTTTTCTTCTATTTTTAAATGAATAATAGCAATAAATAATAAAAATTTGCTATTAATGCGCAATCCCACTACGGGTTTGTGGTGAATAAACGTGGGTATATCCTGAAAAGAGTTTCTGAGCGCTGATAATGTATGGGCGCATCAGTGCTTCGTATTGTCTGAAGGCTTCCGTATGATCTTGATGGCGACCAATCTCACCAGCAAGGATGTAAGCGCCAACAAAAGTCAGACTTGTTCCCATATCACTGATTGGCGAGGCACAATAACCTGCGTCACCCACTAAGGACACTCGTCCCTGTGACCATTGATCCATTTTGACCTGCCCGATAGCTTCAAAATAAAAATCATTTGAATTCATCAGCCCACTCAGTATTCGAGGTGTTTCGAACCCTGCGTCTGCGAATATCTTTTGTAGAAGCTCTTTTTGCATGTCTGGATCGAGATCTTCGTAGCCACGTTGAGAGCTGCGAAATGACAAGAATGCACGCGTTGTGCCCTGATTATCTGGGCGGATCAGCACCGTTCGTCCTTTTGGGGCATTGTACCAACGTGCCCAAGTGCCATCTGACTGACTGTAGGGAATAGTAAAATATGCAGTATACATATTTAAATAATGGATTGGCGACTTATCACTGAAGACGAGACGTCGAGTTTTTGATCGTATGCCATCAGCACCAATTACCAAGTCGAACTCGCGAATATTGCCACTAGCAAACGTAACCTGCACATGATTTCCTTGATCGTTAAGGGATGAAGGATGGTCGCGAAAGATATACTCGGTATGATTACGGCTCTTCTCGTAAAGTATATTCACCAGCTCACCACGAAGTATTTCAATGTCGGCGACGAACCCTCACCCACCAAAACTATCCACGCCGAATGCGACTCGTGTGCGCCCTGCGCTATCGACAAAGGCCAGTCCGTCCTCTCTAGCGATCTTTTCGCGAATTGTGCTGTCGACGCCCATGCGCCGTACAACTTCTCTCCCTGCACCGCGTACGTCGATAGTTTGACCAGCTGTACGTAGTTGCGGCGCACGCTCAACAACCACGGGCTGCACACCAAAACGATGAAGGAAATATGCTAGGACAGGACCGGCAACGCCTGCGCCCACAACAAGAACACTGCGGTTTCCCAAGGAATTCTTTGAAGAATATGACAATGAACGTGACACCACGGAACGCATTTTTTCGCTAATAACAGTCTCTCAAAGTGAAACATAGATTACAAATTCGTTTCTTTGATATCAACGCTCCTGTATACTCTTTAAAAAAGGTGAGGAACATAAGAAACGTGTGGGCCAATCGTCGTCGATAGGAATCTAAAACAGGGGACATTCAGGTACTTTTTCTATTGAAGTACCTTAAAGTACCATAGTGAAGGAATGTCTATATGCAAAACAGGAGCAAAACTGTAGTAGTATTCGGAGATTTTAATAGAAAATATACTGATGCATAGATAATAATATAAAACAAAAGTTATTATGCTTGTTTTTATCCATATAATCTCCACAAAACTATAAAATTGAGTCGATTGAAAGTTTTGATTTGACACCCGATATATTACATACTCACCGGACACAGTTATCTTCTATCCGGCTGTAACACTCATTTCCTGACAACATTGTATGTCATGTGTTTCATGTTATCGACGAGTTTCAACAAGCATGATATTTTTTGCAATTAATAAAACATGCGAGTTTTACTTATTAAACTATTGGGAAACTCAATCGGTCGTTCATCAATACGTCACGTATATTATTCATTAATTCTGAGCGTCTATTAGTTTCTATATGTTTCAATAATATAGATCTAGAGTAAACTCTGACACGTTGAACTATTTTCTCATTTTAAGACTCGTCGCGGTCATTTACTTCACAGTGATCATTCGTAAACGAGAAACATATTTCTTTTACATTTTCGAATAATCCAGGATTCGTTTCTAGATATTCGGACACAGATCAGGCATACCGAATCATAGGCTATATTTTCGAAGAAAGCTGGTTATGTATAAGAGAATTTAGTTTAATTATATTATTTCGCTCACTAATGTTTTTGACTGCGTAAAATAAACGTTAGATCAAGAAACGAAAACGAGAAAAGACCAATCGCTTAGGCAAAAATGTAAAAATTCGGTTATTCATTCATAGCGGCGGTACCAGGAATTGTAGCCAAGGTGGGCTCAGCCCGACTGTACTCGGAAAGGAAAAAGGGTAGTGTTTATTTAGAAAGAGGAAGTGTAAACGAAAGAAATATCTGGTTGGTTCGTTAATGAAACCAATTGAAAAGCATGCAAATCCTTCTCTACACTTAAAAAGGACATACTGCGTGTCCTGCGAGAAAATGTGACTGTTTTTCAAAATTCTAAAAATTTTTCAGGGTGGGCTGAGAATGGTACCGCCACTATTCATTCAGTATAATAGCTAAAAGTCTGAATCTTTTGGAATTATTAGTAGATAACTAGGCAGCGATGAGGAAAAGTTAGAGCTCTACAACAGCTCTCTCTCGCTGTTTTGACTGAGTTATAAAAAATTTAATGTTAGACATCGCCCTCCTCGTCGAAACGAAAAAATTCAATAACTCTTGAAGGAACGGGGTGGGGCACGTATGGTTGTTCGGTCGTTAACTGCTGCAATGATTTCTAACGGATGGTCCAGAATAAATCGGTTACTTCGTATTTTGCTTAAGAGAATTGAGAGATTTATATATTAACTGTCTTTGAACGTTTCATTAAATCTGGATTAACCAAGTGTTAATACAGTTTAGAAACTAGTACACACAATAGAAAGTTATACTTTTTCTTTAAGAATAATAGTGTTACCATTTCCTACTTTTTTTTACCAAAAAAGAATAAGTTTGAGAAGTTCCAACACAATAGTTTATTTGCTTTGTCCTATCGTGTCAAATGAAAAAAAAAGCAAGGAAGTTAATAGTGAAGTTAAAACCTATACTAGAGAAGAAAAGAAAAATGGAAGCATTTATGTATAAGCCACATAATAATAATATTATAAGAAGAAAAAAAAATGGACTTTTTTCGACTTTGACCTGAAAGGGTTATTTTTTCAATAAAAAAGAAAAAAGACAAGATAGCACGTGGCATAGAAAATCGTTAGTTTTTTCGTTAATAAATATAGGATAAAGAACAAAAAATACGGCATTATTCCGAAATAAAATAGAAAAATCGTTTAAACGAATAAGTACGTTATGCGATATTAGTCATTTTTTTTTAAACAGAAATTTAAAGGATCCCGACGAAAATGCACAATGGATCTCGTATAGTATAAAAAACGCACAATAGATCCTGGTATTCTTTGTTGGACTTCTCGCTTTCATCTCTCGCTCTGCCTTTGATCTTATTCAAATTTTCGTATACGAGATCCATTAGGTACTTTCATCGGGATCTTTTCTGATTTTATCCTGTTTTCTTCCCTTTCTTTGTTATGTTATTAATCTGTTTTAATAACAAAAATAGTTTTCTCTTACATGTTTTGTTAAGTATCAGAATCATAAAGAAAGTTGAAACTGCATTAAACGTCTTGACGTATTTTTATTAATTTACGTTTTGTCTGTGAAAAAGTAGATCTTTCTTTTTTCTCTTTCTAGAGATTATTTAAGAATAGTGAGATTGAATCAGACAGTTACGATTACTTAACACTTATAGACTCTAGAAACCTGTTACTTTCTTATTTTTAAAAGTTTTTTGTTTAACATCAGTCATAAAGATGATGAAACTGTGTGAGGAGTAGATGCTTTGTGTATCGAAGCATACAATGACATTCAACTCAAAAATAGATTTGGGCAACATATGCCTGATGTAGTTTTCTTTCATAATTTTTATTTCTACTCACATAAATTAAAATGAGTTTAACATGAAAGTTTAAAATTGTACTAAATAGATAGAGGTGTTCTTTCGTTTCTTTATACATCAAGGTAAAGTTAAGTTTTATTATTGTATAAAGGAAACAGAGTCTATAAATACTTGAAGAATGAGTGAACAGAACTTTTTTCTACGTTTCTTTTGACAAGACAATGCATCATTGTTCATTGTATGATGATGACATGTAGAATATGAAGCGTCCAAGGTCTATTATTGCATATTTTAGATCAAGAGTAAATATAAAAAATAAAAAAAAATGAAAAAAAAAGAATGAGAAAAAGAAATCGGTTTATTTGTTCATACCATCGTATTAGTCTAAACACTGACATATATGAAAGAATATATATTGAAAAACAAATAATCGTTTATAATAACATCTAAATAAATAAATTAAGAAGTAAGATTAGATATTTGAATTTTTTTTATAAGGGGTAATATTAATAAATGTATGTTTTTCCCTATAAATTGATATCTTTGCATCAAACTAAATCATTGATCTATTGGACTCTGTTGAAACAGTGTTCTATGATCGAAAAGAATTTATTTTTTTGAAATTTCAATCGTTAATATCTCTAGAGAAATAAAAAACGACAATTACCTTCGAGATTATTTAATAATCGAAGTTCGTTGAACTTTCTATGACCCTATCTATAATCAGTTATAAGTAATATCTGTTCATCTCCAATTCTATTTGGCCCTCGTAATTGAAAGAATATTTTATTAGGAGAAAAAATTCTATGGAATTATTGTTATGCAAAAAAGTTGACTAGTACTCGCATGTTGTGTGAGTCTAGTTTTAATAAGCGCGTCTGTTGAGAAGTTTATTAGTATTATTCAACAACTGTCGATTTGTCAACAATATTATCTCGATTTTTTCTTGTTGTTCAAAGATGAGTATAACATTTGTTCACTTTTTTCTTGCATTTAGCCATATGAATTTAAACATTCAGATTAAAATTATTTTTTGCTTTCGGTGATCGAATTTCATTGAATTTTTTTTCTTCTATTATTCTTTTTTCTTTCGTTTTTGTTATCATTATTATTTATTCCATCGCAATAACGTTCAATATATACAAAATTTGAAAGCTTAAGTGAAATACATATCGTACAAAAGAGAGAAAAAAACCCACAAGCATCGAGTATCTTACGGAAGAACATTTATATACATATCATAAGACGAATTGTAACTGAAAGTTTATATGTATACAAATACTGAGGAAATTACAAACTGAAGATTCATTGTATATAATTATTTACAGTGATCAGTAGAACAATATTTGTTTGAGGTTTCTTTTTTTTCGTTGTAGAAGATTGAATAGTTCGCATCTTCAATGAGAAAATTTTCTGCAAGTATTCTGCATGTTGATTACTTCTTATATTTTGTACAAATGATTAGATCTTTTATGTTTATAATGATTAGATGAGATTCTAAATATTAATTCATTTGTTCAATATCAAAATCATTTGATAAATATAGACATTTGACATTGATATATTTGAAAGATTCAGTCCCGTTTCGTCGACACTCACTCTCACACCGTCCCTTCCGCCTTTGAAATTCTGTGATGTATATTCTTTGAAGTATCCGATTTGTCGACGAAACGGGACGATACCATTTGAAATGAGCTTTAATTGAACATAATTATTTTGTATTTATTTCTATCAATGTTCACAACTACAATGTGAACATCGTTTTATTAAGGAAATTGTTCTAGTCTTTTTCAGATAATGGCTAACGTCGAAGAAGATTGCCGTTTCAAAGTCAGCTTACTTTTGTGGTTTAATTCAGTTTTTATAATGCCCTTTTAGTTCACTAAGAGATATATTAGATTTGGAGAAATTCTGCTTTATGCAGAACCGAATAATGATAAGAAAAGCCACTATTATACTCATCGGACATCTGCTAAGTAAGAATCTGGTATTTTTATTCGGTTGAATGAACAACTTGAGCATAGAGTGATGATAGTCAAGTGCGTGCAATGTATGTGTGTGTTTTTATTCTCTTATTGCATAATTGATTATACGTTCAGATCTAAGTATTAGATATCACATGATCATTCTGAAGTTTTGATATTATAGTGATTACATAAAAAAGAAAAAATGTTGTTCAGATTTTCTTTCTCCTTTTCTTGAATACATACAAATATCTTTAAACTTGACGGTTAATCACAAACATCGTGAACTAGAAAGATATTTGTCTAAAACACATTAACATAAGTCTACGAACGTGTATATTTATTTCAATCGAATATTGTTTTTGTTGTATGAACAATTTGATCACTTTAAAAAAAAGAATGTTTTTCTTCTTTCTTATCAAATATTTAGTAAATCTGTTAAATTAGCATTTATACTATACACGATACATGCGTGCAAAGTAAATGACGAAATATAGCGTGTACATAGAGAACGAGAAAAAAAATAAAAATGAAATGTCAGATCTACAATATAACCTTATAAATGTTATCAAGACTAAAGAACAAGAATTTTGCGCAAAGATTGGAAAGTCTTTTAAGTGGAACGATGCTCAGATATATAAGACTGTTATATGTATCGATAGTTACCAGTTTGTAGAAAATGCGTTTTTTGTTGGAAAAAAAATGCATAAAAGTAGTCATTACTATTTAACAAAAACCATGCTCGTATTAATGTGCCATTTTCTCGATAAAACTGGAATGATCATTTACTTTTTCGACTAAAAACGGTATGATGTCGTAGAAATTCGGTCTGAGATTGAACTTCCGAGACTTCTTGATTTGGTCTTTTCCTTGTGTTCATTTTTGTTTACAATATTACAAGATGTAAAAAGAATACTATAATATGTTCTTTTTTTAAACTGCTATTCTTTTCTCAGTGCTACAAAAGTGACAGCAACGGTACGGGAATCGTCTGACTTTTTTTCGTAAATTTTAAAGTACGACTGAGTCAGTTGTACACAAGTCTTCAGTGTTGATATATTTCATGCCTGTTTTAATAAAAAGCTAGTACTTATCATTCATTCATACGACGGAAATACAAAACCAATAGAACGCTAAGAAATGGCTTGACGCGAATATTTCTTGAACTGCTACCACTCGCATACATCTGCATTACGAATCTTTTAGAATCATAACAGATATAAAAACAAAAATTCTTCCATTCTAAACTTTTATAGTGTTAGTTAAACCCGTTGATGCCTTATTCTATAGTTTTTGTATGATTCACAACCTAATGAGGTATACAGCATTAGGTGTTCGAAAATGTTTTATCAGTTGGAAATCGTTCGCGCATTTAATCTATTCTAGTAAAATTTTCAGTTTAATGTCGTTCGTAGCAAATACATGAGGTAATAATAATTTTGAAGCAGCAAAAGATTTAGTTGCTTTTAGAGAAATATTCTTTACTTGTTTTGTTAGAGAGAAGAGTATTTTTTATATGGATTTTAATTGATATTTCTGTAAAAATAAATCGACTATTTTACTGAATAAGACGATAGAGAAAGAAGAGTTAGAGTGCGTCTGCCAAGGGCATAGGATTTGTTCCATGGCATGCTCACTGAATATCCCGTTTGTTGATCCAATACTGAATTATCATTAGTAAGAGGATTGCCAGGATTAACTTTCTGTTGTAGTGTTTGACCCTAATGTGATTAAAGATGTGGTAAATATGCTGATAAATTCTGAACTACTGTTTTTTATAGTTCGGCAGTTCACTCAAATGTTTTTTGAAAATAATGTTTAGAGATGTGCAGAGAAAATAGGACACATTTTCTTTACTTCGGAACATTGTAAAGAGAATACTAAATATTTTACGTTTTATCTAAACCTTGTTTCGACTTACTGAAGTTTTCTTGACACAGAACAAAACTTCATTACAAAAGAAAAAATTAATAAAGTGTATTTCAGAAAAATTTAAGACTTTTTCCATGAGAAAATATTTCATGAATATTTTCCTGTTTCATTTAAAAATTCTTTCACCTTCAGAAATAGTAGACTGAATGAATTCAAAATTTCTCGAAATAATTTTTTTCTTTTTCGAGCGCCGAAGTCTGTAACTTATAATACTGAATAACGCACATATGTCAACGTCCAATGCTGGATTCAAGCCGATTTTGAGTTGTATCCACATTGTACTAGTGTGAATAAGTCCAGTCTGGGTTAGGAACTGAGGATAATTTTTTATTGACCAATATTTTGTCATCGAGCTCGAGTATATGGACATACGTCAGAGGTGAGATTGAAATCTTTAATATGAACTAAAAAAGCTTCGTATTTAAGTTTAGAATTCAGCTGAGCTTTTTTAATTCAATTGTTAGTCACGAGAGTGCAAAATAAAGTGTAATCGAAATTATACTTATTTCGTATCGTTGGGATAATGGAACATTCAATAATCAGATGTTTGTTGCATTACTAGTGTCTAGTAAGAGATAAGTTACCTTTCGTTAGATTAATAAAAAGTATTTTAGTCAAGAACAACAAATAATAGCAATCTAACAAAACACAGAAATTTATCCTTCATTAGAGCTAGTAGTAAAAACAACACATGATTAATGAACGCCTCATAAAGATTGTTCAATTATCTCTTGTGAGCTCGTAGACACATGCCTATTCCTCATGTATGTTGAAAAACATCAGTTGAAATATCACTTCCATCCATCACATGTATTCGGACTCTATAAGACTTCGAAACGGGTGACTATTAGTTCTTACCTGGGTTTAACCCAGGTAAGAAAGTGTATAGAGAAATATTTTTTCTGTTGAGAAAGCAATATGTCTCCTTCCGCTTCACTAACCTTGCACGCACTAATTATTTATGAATGAGAACTCGAGTTGCAATCTATTTCTTTTCCAATTCAGAATGATTTATTAGCTTTTCCAAAACCACAAAAATAAACAACTAGAGCGAATGAAATCTTATACTACAGTGGTATTTAGTGGAATCTGAGCCGACAGAAGCGCTGTAAAAGGTCAAAGGAGGGAGGAGGAAGAAATTTTCAAAAATCGGAAGTAAATTTTCAAGAAATTCTTTATAAGTTGCTAACATTTTCTTTGCTCGTCTGTCATGATGTTCAACCGCAATAGGTCAGTACCAACACACGAACTGAATCAAACCGTATGTTATTCCGAATCGAATCGAATCAGGTTTTTCGCGGGCTCTGACCCACATGTGTTTCTGACCGTAAAAAGTCAGACTGGTCAAATAGAACTGAAAGATATATATTTTATTCATAAAGTAAAAACATATCGTTCGTATTCGTTTCTTTGTGTCGCATATTCCATCAAAATATTTCTTTATTATATTGTGATGCTGAGAAAAGAGATTTCAATCATAAATATGTTTTTCCAAAATATGCATACTAACTAGACCCCTACTCAAAATTCGGAGCACATTTTTCTCTTATTTATTCTCTCACATGTATACACTTCTCTTTTTTTTGAAAACTCAAGTGATTCTTTACATGTGAAAAAGAATCATACTCGAAGCAATGTAAATAGATTTGAGGAACTATGACGAATGAGAGATCCTTCATTCATCTGCCGTAAAGTAGCTTCTGTGTATTTCTTTTTATTTCAGAAAGATTTCGGTTATATGTGCAAATTACTTTAGAAAAGTCCTATTGATGTTTTAATATGTATCGATACTACTGAACAATTGCAATCGTTAATTCAAGTTATAAAAAAATTTCGTTCATAGGTCAATTTGATTATATCGACAGATGATCATATATTAAAAAATATAAAAAATATACGTTTTGTTATCCGTTATGAATGGATCGGCAACAATTCACTTCGCCAGATAATGATGATGTTCAACAATTTCAGCAAATAATTAGAGAAAGAAAATGTAAGTTTTCCTATATGTGTATGAGAAACTGCCCTTATTTTATACGAACAGTAGAAACTTTATTAACACTATGCATTTTTCCTTTTTATACAATAAGAATTTAAATCATTTATCGTCTTTTTGAATGAATATCTTTAGTTGTATATTTAGTAAGAAATATAATTTGTTCATAAACGTTTTTCTGTTGTCAGATGTTAGCGACGCCATTTCCTCAGTAGACACGTGAGATCAGGGTTGAATCAACGCTTTTTTCTGCTCTTTACACTTTATTTTATGTTGATTGTGGCGCCTTGGGTGGCAACTCTGGGTGAGATACTGATGAATTTTGTTTCTATTATTCACCATTGAACGGTAGTCATTACAACCTTTATTTTTATACTATGCCACAATCAATTTAGCCAAAAGTTATATCAATAAGTCTCGTTTTAAAACTATAAGAGTTACTCCCCTATCTGTTATGAAAACACTTTCTAGGGAGCACAGAATGATCTACTAGTAACTCTTTCTGATAAGGCTAATCAGGAATAGAACATATCAGCTCATTGCTAGTGATGCATATCTAGCTTGCATACCAAAAGAAAGAATGGAATAATTTAATATCATATCTTGTTAACACTATAGAAAGAAACTATAGTCTGTTTTCTCTAATTATCAACCATCACGAGTTCTCCTTTTGTAAGTCGTGTAGAACGACCTACAGAAAAAACTACTCTTGTTTCGTTAGAATTTAAGACTGAATGAACTAAGTATTTATAGATTAAAAGTTAGACAGTCATATCAAAAAACCTCAATTGTTCGATAAGTAGATTGCAGCTTTGGCTCTTGAAGAGAAAGGTGTCTTCTTTAAGACCAGAGATGCAACAGAACATCTGAAACGGATGTTTTAGAGAGCGTTTCAAAATAAATTTCGGTCGATCAGTCGCTAATTCCACTATTTTTCTATTGCGTTCGCTACGTCGGCATAGCTATTATACAACATAATTTAGCTGTTTTATATACAATTGCTTTGTTTTGTAATTGTAGAAATATGAAAAGCGTAAAGTTATTTTTTTGTTTACAAATGATGAGGCGATAAATAGAAAGTCAACGTTTCTATATTTTAGAATACATCATGGTTAAATTTACTTTTCAAATGGGAAGGTCTGACTTTCATTTATGGCGACCTTCTCACATCCTGCATAAATGAGTAAGGATCGTTGATGAGAAAAAGTAATATAACGAAGTTTTGGGATGAAACTCGTTTCTTTTTCCATGATGAAGCAGAGAAGTAGCCAGATGTCAAAGAGATTAGAAACCCTGTTCTGTAAGTCCCAAATTAAGATCAAGAACGCAACCTCTCCCTTTGCTTTTCCTCTAACAATCTAATCAAAGATGCTTATGTTTACGTGATTGATCTCGCTGCTTATTAACAATGTGATACATAAGATAGATTAAAGCAAAAACCACAAATTGACTCAGTAATGAGAATACGAGCTTCTATTTTTCGAAAGATTGAAATATCAGTAGTATTTCCCGTTCGTCATATATGAGAATATTTTAGAAGAACAGTAATTTATTTAGAAAATAAGTGAGATAATGAGTTTCATTACAAAAACATTTTATGAGACAGATCAATACTGAATAATATTTGCCATGCCATATCTCACACGTAAAAATGACCTTATGAAATAGTTTATACACTGAAAAAGGCTAGAAAGATAACATTTAGTTGAAAACTAAATTTAACGATGATGTATTCTAAAATATAGAAACGTTGACTTTCTATCTATCGTCTCAATATTTATAAACAAAAAAATAACTTTACACTATTCATATTTCTACAATTACAAAACAAAGCAATTACATATAAAACAGCTAAATTATGCTTACTTTCATCTGTTTAAAAAAGGCGTTTTTTCCCGTTGACTGTTGTTGATTAGGATTAGTCACTATTATCTTGTTCACGTAGATACAACTCATAATATTTCATGAATGATTTTCGGTGGTTTTAGAGAAGAACGGAAAACATAGAGTAACCTGAACTTTTAACCTTTACCTTACCACGGCCAGAAATGTGCTATTAACCTATCAATCTCTGATTTATTGTTTTAGCTAAATAATCTCTCTGAGTCACTGATCTTTTCCAGACTGAGTCTTTTTGTATGGAACTCTAATAATCGGTTGTAGTAATGAATATTATCACATTAATTCAATAAGGGCTAGGATCTTTCTCTTCTATCTCTGTTCTTCAGCGAACAGCAAATAATAGAACAAAGCCTCGGAAATATTGGTCTATAATCCTTTAATATGGCATCGAGATGGAATATAGATATTTTCTCGTTCATTTCTTCTTTTCTTTTGTCTTATTCACATACATACTATATTCATTTTTTTTTTCGTACATATGTAATAATCATAGACGATTACTCTAACCCTTTTATCAGATAGAGAAAGAGAAAGAATAACGATGGCTGACTCCAAAAGTTCTTTAATCTTTCATCAATTGTAACAACATTACGTACTATGGGTTGGGTAGTTCATGTGCGTACATAGATGAGAAAAAAGGATGTATGTCTTGTATATGCTGTTCGCTTACTCCTAATGATAAAGACACAACGCAAGAGAAAGGAAAAAAAATATTGTGTATCATCTTATACAATTTCCATCAAACACAATGATTATCTCTGTGTATGTACAACAATCATAGAGATTGCATAAAAGGGGGAAAACAGAACGGAATAGAAAAGTCTATGTTTGTCTGTGTGTACAAATGTTTTTTTTTCTTTCTCTTCTTTTTAACGAACGTGGAGCTCGTTAGAAATGCATCTATTAAACTGATTAATTCATTTTTTATTATTTTCATGTCTAGCGCTTAAGAGAATTTAGAGACAAATCTTCATATTTTAACCTTCATTAGTACTTCTTCTTATGAATTCAATTGAGATCTATGTATTAGTATTTTAAAATCATTATTTTAAGCGAAGATTTCTAATTATTTTAAACATTCTTATACTCCATCAACAATGTATAACAACGAAAATGGTGACGATGTAGTTGATCCTTGTAAGTATTCATGATTATTGATCAATTACTAAACAATTACAAACATGGAATTAGTTGATTTTTATTATAAGAAATTGCATGATAAAAAATATTAAACTATTTCGATTTTCTCGCAAACGTTGCCAAAATAGTGAGGGAATCGTGTTAATCACATGTCGACATTAATATGATCATAATACTTTAAAAGTGGTACTTGTACTTTTCATCGTGCTCAAACCTTTTATAATCTACGTTAAGCTATACTATCGAGAGTAGAGAGAGAGAAAACGTTCATTAACAGAAAGATTTACTAAAAGCTTTTGACAGAGGAAGGTTAATTGTCACTCGACCCATCAATATTCTATATATATATCATTCAATATACTTTGCAAATTAGAATTGTGCATCCTCCATTATCACAAGCACAAGTTATTTCTAACTCATCAGTGCAACCTTTCGTATATTACTATCTTCGCCCTACCATGCAAAACGTGAGTTGTAACTTACCACTAAACGTTATAAAAATAGAAAACGTTTTTTCTTTCAAAACGAAAAAAGTTTTAGAAAAAAAATAGTGCGTTTTTAATCATTTTTTCTATTTTTAGGTGTCTTTTAGAAGAGGATAAGTGACGGGCGTTTGTGATTTCTATAGTATTTAGTGATCAGGCAAAACTTACGTTCCACGTGGCGATAAGTTGTTTGATAGTAATGTGCATAGAATCAACCATTCGAAGCAAGATCTTTTCTGCATTGAGGGCAGGACAAAAGTCGACTAATTCTTTTAATTTTTTTTGTGACGAATAGAAGTTTGAGGAAAAATTCTTGAGTGATTATTGAACAGTTCGGTCTAATAAGGTAAAACAGTACACTTTTTATACTTGATTTAACCAAGTGTCTGATCTAGTGTTGTTTTAGCCAACCGAAAGAGTCTTTTGACGTCATTATTATACAGTACAGAACGCTGCGGTGACAAAAAAAAGAATAAATTATTCTTTTTGGCCAATTTCGAACTTGTCTTCTTCTATTTTGTTTTCTGTCACTATCGTAATAAAAACTGATAAAAAATAGATGATAGATATTCTCATGCGACAACTAATAAAGTTGTCTATAAAAATCAAAAATCGAACGACGCTTCTTTTGCAACAACAAGAGCAGTCCTAACAAAACTAGAACTTCGTATTAGAAAACGTTTGATGAAGCCTAAATTTTTTTCTCAGTAACTTTGTCCGATAGATGTTGTATCAATTCGCCCTGAGTTCTATCTAGCTGACTACCATTCATTTTAAAACAGAATGTACTCTGTCAGTTCTTCAATAACATTAGAAAAAAGTAGAGATCTATGCTCTTCGCTATTCTATAGAAGAGACCTGAGAAGAACTTATTTTTACAAAAGAATATTTAAAAATCTTTTTCAAAAATAAGATTTTAAGAAGATCTTTGGAAAATCATGTCGGATTTTTAAGAGTTTTATTAACAATATATTGGTGTATTTACACGAGTAGTTACCTATGGTGTGGCCTTGATAAAAATTAAAACTTATATTTTTTTATTAAGAAAAAACCTTTTTCCAAATTAAAACGCGAGTTTTGAAATCAACATTTGCTAAGCGGTTCATTTATTTTTTTTAAGTAATCTTATAGGATGTTTTATCTCGCAGTTACAGATGTTTTTCTGGCAAGCTTCAAAATGGCACTTGTACAGATAGAAAAGGCTATTTTGCCAAGTTATGTTATATTTAATATTTTTGGTAATAAATGTTTATTTAGTGCCAAATTGTAGAGCACACGTTTCCCTACAAAATGGTGTGCCGCACGGCCTTGCGTGATTCGAAGAAAGGACGCTATAAGTATTCTATGAAAAGCCCCGTACCATGTAGAACGTGAAATTAACAAAAACGGAATTTGGAAAAATGAAGTTTTTTGTAGTTTTTTTCCGAAAAGCTGTACAAGATCGTACAATATGTCATTTTGTCGAGAAAATTCTGCTCTACACTTGTGTATTCCAGTAAAAATTTGATCTACTCCAGTGCATTAAATATTTTAGTAAATCCGGTTTTTTCTTTGTATGAGTGATATTTTGAAGCATACCAGAAAAACATCTATAATTCCGAAACAAAATATCCGGTAAAATTTCTAAAAAAGATAAATGAACAGCTTAGAAAATGTAGATTTCAAAACGCACGTTTCGATTTAAAAAATGGGTCTTTTTAAGGTTGCTCCAAGACTCTCGTGGCATAGGTTAATCCAAAGGGCCCTCTATAAAAGCTTTTCCAAACATTAGCGTGCATCTGTGAAGTCTCTAAATGAAATATTTATTGAGCTGCTCAAAATGTCTAGCACACATTTTTCTACACAATAGTGTATTAGCACACTCTATATAATTTTTTCTTGAAATTCTGTACTTATTTGGTGTTAAAAAACTTGTAGGAGATCTAATTTTTCACATGGTTTTCCAGAAACCTTCACAAATAAAAATATACAGTTTTCTCAATTTGACTTTTAAATTATAGCAGAGATTCTCTCGACACCCTTGTCTTATTAGTCATCAAACAAAAGGTGCAGAAAGAAAATAAATCTTTTGACTGATAATGTCTCAGCAGGAAAACAATTCTCTTGTATTGAAATGTGATCGCTGTGTTATTCATAAAAAATTCCATATGTTGTATTGTCTGAACCAATAATAATATACAGACTTTTTATTATTATGTAGTAAATTACTCTCTTACATATATGAGTTTGTTAAGGTCGTGTCTGGAATAATGAGAAATGACCGCAATATAATAATCATCGCTTCCTTTCATGTTGTACCCCCTAGTAAGACTCTTTGTATCAAGATCTTAGCAATTCTTAAATCATCGTTTTATTTTATACTCTTGTTTATATATAAGTGCAAAACTTTTTCTTTCTTCAGCGTATTTGTTCAAGAAAGAACTGACAATTATATATGGTCTTATGTTTGATAGTTGTGGTTATCTTATACAAAATGAATATAAATACAAAATTGTTATTCAAAATCTTGAAATTTTTGTTTCCGTGATCTTGAGTACGTTTCTCTAGAGACGTTATTGAGCAAACTATTGTTGAGTAATAACTTTCTGTTTGGATAGGTAAATGACTATAGTTAATTCTATTAGATTGACAGTCTCCATGGATCAAAATTTAGCGATAGAAAGACATTAGATAACATGGTTTCTATGATTAAAATTAACTGTAAACGATAAATGTCTATACTACAACATTTTTGTAAATAAACTAGCTAAGTTCTTTTCTTAATGATTACATTCAGGTAGTATCAAAATGATCCTGTTTTCGATGTTACATAGAGATACAAGTTGAATATCTATTTAATAATTAATATTGATGTTTGGGTTTATGAGATGAAACATAATTGAACATGGATGTTGCTTTGCTATGTAATGTCAAATCATTGTTATCTATTAGAAATCGAATGACACTTCGTCGTTGTGATCAATACATTTCAAATAAGTTTTTAGTCTATTCATTTATAGAGAAACGTAAAAGAAAGGGGAAAAAGTTTAGTCGTAACCAATCATGCATAGAGGATAATTTCTTTAATAAAGCAAAAACATCTTATATCAACCATGAACTTATCTTCTTTATATTTTAAATCGTTTCTTACACTACGTATAGACAGATTTATAATTGACGTGTGAGAGAAAAATGAATAAAATTAATATTTATCTCATTGAATAAAATTATATTACACAAAAACTAATGTAAACTATAGGTAGACTCCTTCTACATTTTGATAGAACCTTCAATTATTTTAAAATTTGAGGGGAGCCATTCTTTTCTACATTATCTTAGAAATCACACAAACTTAAGTGACGGTCTACAATTTTTAATACAATACAGCAATTACCACACGAATCTTGATTTTTCTTTGCATTTTAATCATTGTAGAAGCTAAATGTTAGACCTTTGTTCGATATTTTTTAAATCCGCAAATATTTATCATTTTGTTTTAATGAGATCAATAAGAAGTTGACTGTAGACAACATTGAACATCCAACGACTCTTTACTCATCAAACTGAAAGATTTATACTTTATTTTTTTAAACTTTTCATTTAAAATTTATTCTTACTGAATGTATTTATTTACATTCGCTCATTTCTCTTTTGTTTCTTCTTGATTTCAGAAAAAGTTTTCTTTTTCAGTTGAGCGTAGTGATTCATCTTCTACCGTAATATTCAAAATTACTAAACAAGAAACGTAGATATAATGTACTTTATCTGATTCAGGCGGGATATCTCTTTCCTACGACTAAAAGTGTCCTATCATCCAGTGACTTTACGTAAGAAAAAACATTCTACGTTTTTTTTTTTTGTCAAAAGTTATTATATGATGGTTTTTCGTGTGACCAGAATAGTTTTATTTTTTGTTTCCTCTTTTTATGCACCTGTACATAGAATACCTTAGATAGAAACGAAGTGTTGAGGTGTGTTAACCAACATAACGTTTTTAATCGTATATACGCGAGTGTGAGAAAAAAAAAAACGTAAATTTCAAAAACAGAACTTTATTCTCTTTTTTTTTTCTTCCTCTTTCTCTATACGATGACCACAATTAATCAAACAGCCAAATGACCGAAAGCGTAAAATTTACAGGCATGAATAGTAGAAAAAAAAATATAGGGAAGGGAGTTGAAATTTTTACTCAGCCATAAATCTTGTCTACGTAAATAATAAAAAATAGTACGTGCGATGATGATACAAATATTATACTTATGGAGACATATACATATATATGTTTAATGATAATTTATTAAATATTAATACGATAAGAGTTAAATATGGTGAAAAAACGTTCTTTTGTAGACGAACGAGAAGATGTTCAAAAAAAAGCATTTACAAAATGGATCAATACACGATTAACAAAAGTAAGAAAAATTAATTTATATTTTTATTTTTCATACTGATGCTAATGAAAGACATGAAACAGAAGAGTTATTTTGACATACGATACATTTTCTTTTATTTCTATTTTCTATATAAATAGAATCCAGAATAAGTTTTTATCTAGTAGAATTATTATATCTATCTGTCATAGAGTTATGCCTTTTTGATTCTTAAACTTGTCTTTGTCAAACAGCCATGACTAGGTTCTCATCTGTACATAAGTTGCTTCTGTAATTTCAGGAACAATAAATATAGACAACACACGCTTTGCTGTTAAGAGGATCTCCTATTACGAAGCTTTTTCTATATCGCGCAACTGAATAAATTGAAACTTTCAGAGATTAAAGAACATCCTTTCCATAGATTATGATGTCAGTTTTAGTTTCAATTAAGCAACTGTTCAAAAGTTAGTAACTCTTCCTAGTATGTAGAGCTAGATGTGAACAGTGCGCTTCACCGGGTACATTCTTCTGAAGTTGTCTGGCAGATGCAAAGATCTGGTTTATTTTAAACTAATTTTGACACTAAAAACCATTGGTCCAGGCGGGTTTTAGGTTCTTCTCCGTTGCATGCGTAAAACCACTGATCGAACTTAATATCCCTAGGATAAAATCAACTCTCCTAAATCGACTTGATCTTTCGTGCATTTTTGTTATGTGCTTTAAAACAAAAAGAAATTTGTTAGTACGTCTCACCATTTATAAGAAAAATGTGTCTTACTAACCGACACTAGAGCCAAAACTACTTATCAGACGTGCGTAGTGAATGTTTATACAAATGTTTATAACTTTATAATACGAAACCCCACCAGTTGCATTATATCTTAGAGTAAGAAACTTGGAAGCTTCAACAAGGCTGATTTTAAGACTTATAAAAATCTCTTTAAAAATTCTTTACAGAGCAGCAAATAATCCAAACACCTCAAAGTATGTCTTAAATAATAGCACTCAACATTGTGATAGCTCCCCCGATTAGTCAGTTGAAAAAAACTAAAAAATATTGATTAGTTGTGAGTGTTCAGGAATAATCAGTCATGTCCAAAGAAAATATCCATCTACAGGATCCAAGGCTCTCATGAGTACTAAAAAGCAGAGAAACCAAACTTTGACTATTCTTTCGTTATGTGTGAAACATAACAGAAATATTTCCCGTGGGTGGCGAAAATCAAAAATTTTCAAAAGCACAGATACGGTCTGATGTTTCACGATACGTCGTTTATAACGGTCCTGTACAAACTGGGTGGAAAAACACTTTCACAATTAGTGTAGAATTTTTCACGGTTGGCAAAGGATATCGAGAGGGAAGACAAAGATATTCGCTCGTCTCAGTTCATCAAAAGCTTTTGTTTTCTCTTGTAAAACAAAATTACGAAAAGGGAGATTGTTTAGGTCATTGATCAGCGGGATTTTCGACTTTTCATGTTATCAATATACAATAAATTCTTTTTATCATTTTTCTTCTTTATATGCTTTTAGGTAAACCATCCACCCGTTGACGATTTATACCAAGATCTTCGAGATGGTGTTGTTCTATTAAAACTTCTCGAATGTTTGACGGGAAACGAATACGTATATATTCTTTATAGCAGAAAAATCCCTGAATATACATAAATATTTTGGTTTATTTTAGAAACGCGAGATTGGTCGTATGCGTGTACATCATATTGGAAATGTCAACAAAGCGATTGCAGTATTGAATGAACATGGCGTATGTAACAACTATTCCTTGTTACTATTTGTAATAATTATATTTTCATTTATTTTTAGATTAAACTACTCAGTATTAGTAGCAATGATATTGTTGATGGGAATCCAAAATTAACATTGGCACTCATTTGGTCAATAATACAATTTTGGCAGGTATAACAATGAAAACCATTTTTAATTTAGAAAAATGATAATAAATTTGTTTTCTTTGAAGGTCAAGGATGTTTTTAAAACCGTTGCACCTGACGTTCAACAAAATAATATTGAAAAATTTTTACTCAATTGGTGCCAACAAACAACAAAAGGGTAAGCCATAAATGATTGTGCTCTATGTTTAATTTTATCCATTAGATCTGAACTTTTTAGCAATTTTTAATTCATGAGACATACTTCTTCAAGTTATTTTATTCTGTTTGTTTTTTGACTAACTCATCGATAGAGTCGATAATAATATAGAATAGAAAATGATAAAGTTGATCTTTTCTCGTCTTTTAGATACAAAGGTGTTGAAATCAAAGATTTTACACGTAGTTGGCAAGATGGATTAGGCTTTAATGCTTTAATACATCATTTTCGACCGGATTTATTTGATTATGACGAAATACTTCAAAATGCATCGGAAAGAAATTTAGAGCATGCATTTAGTGTCGCAAAAAATGTATTTAAAATCGAACGATACCTTGATGTTGAAGGTACGTAAACATTCATTTAGACACCTAGTATAATGTAAATAATTGTATAATTGCCAGAAGATCTAAACTAATTTATTTTACACTTTATTTTTTTCAGATGTCTTGTCAGAATATCCAGACAAAAAATCAATAATGATGTACATCATGTGCTATTTTCAACAGTTACCTCTATCCTCGATTATTATCCAAGATAAAAACAACGGAACATCAACAGAAACAGAGGTATATCAATACTGAACGAAAACAAATCATAATAACCGAAAATAAATGATAGACGAACATTAATTTGTACTTTAAAAAAAATGGGGGAATCTAGTAGTTTATCAGTAACACTTATTATTTCGATCAACAGATTTCTGTAGAGGAACCTTGATTGATGTTTAAGGTCGAAAAACTTATTTTAAAGAGACAAATTGATTGAAAGAAAAAAATTTCAAAACAGAGTACTACAAAGAGACAGATGCAAAATTTTGATGAATTATTATTTTAAAATACAATATTTTTCGAAAAACAAATAGACAAGCATATCAAAATACTCTGAATCTTGTACTGACAGTTTTTAGCTACTTTTCGCTTCTCTAAGAGTAGATAATTCTCAGATATGAAGTTGAATTGCACAAAAAATATATGTTTTTTTTTCTTCTTTATTTACAGTCGATCAGATCGTATAAAGAAACAACAATATCCAGTTCAATATCTCCCGAATTAACTTCTTATCAAATAAATATGGAAAAAATTCTCTCATGGATATTACAATTAGAAGATAAATTAGATAATAAAGAAAAAGTTGTTTTAAATGATTTGAAATTAGTTAAGGAACAATTTCAAGCCCATGAAGTATGTTAAGAAGAGAAATAAATAATAAAATAATAAAGAAAATATTTTTAAACGATAATCATACCTTTGTGTGTGTTTTTTTGAAGGATTTTATGGTTAGTCTAACAAAAGAACAAAATCAAATTGGTCAAGTATTACAAGAAGGAAATCATCTATTTAATAATGGTCAATTACAATTAAGAGAAGAAAATGAAATTAAAGAACAAATGAGAATATTAAATAAACGATGGGAATCATTGAGAAAAAAAGCACTTGATCGACAATCAACACTACATAAAACATTAATGAAACTACAAATAGATCAAATAGAATCATTTGATAAATGGTTAGCAAATGCTGAACATCGTATTCAAAATGATTTAAATATAATGGATGAAGATCTTTCGGGTATTGAAAGACAATACAAACAATTAGCATTATTACAAGATGATCTTGTTAGTCAACAACAAATAACTGAATCACTTCAAAATATGGTCATTGTTATCGATGATACATCATCTACAAATGGAACTGGTGATCAAATAAAATTTAATTCAAATGATATTGAACAAAAATTATCAAATTTAAGTGAACGATGGGCATCAATATGTAATTTTGTACAAAATCGATGGATTACATTACAAGAAGTTAAAATTGAATTAGAACAAATTTATACAGCTCAAGATAAATTAGATAAATGGTTAACAAAAAAGGAATTTGAATTAAAACAAATAAAATTAGAAACAAATGTTTTAGATACTGATGTTTTGATGAAACAAGTTAATATAATACAAGTAAATATAATAGCGTATCAAATTTTCTTTTTGTTTAATTTCTAATATTCAAAGATTGTCATTTTGTTTTGTATTTATTTCTAGAAAACAGAGTTAGAAATGGAAGATATGAAACAATTAATATTATTATTTGATAATAGTACCAAAGTATTAACTAATCACTATGATTCAACATCACCATTAATGAAAAGATTAAATGAAAAGTTGAATAATTATGAACAACAATGGACAATACTCATTAAAGATTTAGATTATGTGACAAAACGAGTACGTCGGATTAATTAATATTTTGATATATCATTTTTTTATTTTCATTTTTTGTTTGTTTTTTATTAGTTAAAATCTTCAAATATCAATTATGAAACGAGTACTTCAACTAGTGTAAAACCATCCTTTGACGTCGGATCTAATTCTCCTATAGCCGGTGATATATTAAAAAAAACGATAACAACTACAATAGAAGAAACAACAACAACCTATTCAAATGGAATCAATGGTATTAATAGTAGTTCACCTAAAAAACGTAAAATTGATACAATAATGAAAAAAGATTTTGATTCATCTACAAAAAGATATCACGATTGGATTGATAATATTGAAAATATTATTGATATGAAACATTTAGAAAATGTTAGTCCAGATGAACGACAAGAAATTATTCAAGTATTTATATTTTTATTCTACTTTTTATTAAATAATGAAATATATATATACGAATATATCTATATATTTTATTCATAGGAAGTCAAAATGAAATTTGAGTCGTATGATGAGCAATTTAAACATTTAGTTCAAAATGGTATAGAAATTACACATCAATTGAGAGAAGGTAAATATTTTTTTATGCCTGACTCTGTTTAACCATTTAATGACGTCTTATTATGAGTCTTTTTTTGAAAATGTATAAAGATCTTTATATTTGGTTTTTTCAAGTTACTATAATGAGTATTTAGAAAGCCACCAAATTCATCTCTTGATCAAAAGGATGATTTGTAGAGTAATCACAGTGGTGTAATAACGTGCGTGGAAGTACACTAAAAAGAAAAAAATAAGTCAGTTTAGAATAACCATGAAAATTGTTAATTGATACTGGAAGGATCAATGAAGTAGACTATGTTGGTGTTCTACAAGGTTCGAAAGTACTTAAGAATAACATCAACATAAGATACTTAAACATTATCTGTGGACATTTAAACATTTTATAGAATTTGTATTATATTGAAAGAATCATACTATTTATGGTTTTGAAATGTGTATAATATCTTCTTTTTTTTTTTCTTTTTCTTTAGCAAATGAAGATGCCGGTGAACATGAAAAATCTCTTCGTGACCTTGAACAGCATTGGTATAAACTACGTACATTAATTCTTTCGAATGAAAAAGATATTGAAATAAATATCTATACGAAAAAATTTAACGATGAATTAAAAATATTAGAAAAAGCTCGTGATGAATACCAATATTGGTTAGACACTACAAAAATAGAAACAAATGGAAATGATAATAGTCAAATCATAAGTGCACAAAATGAAATAAATAAAGTAAGTGTAATATACGCAAAATATATGAAAAAATGATTTCTTACGGTGATAAACAATAATATCTCTTTTATAGTATTAATTTATAAACGAAAAAAAAAATATGGTATTTTAATTAGAGTTTTTTTTCTTCTTCTTCTCTTGATTGCTTAGATATCAATTAAGACTACGTTTTGTTTACTAAAAACAAATCAAAGTAGTGATGATCGAGCAATAAATGAAAAATGACAGTTTTTGCTTTTTCAATATACGCTATCTGCTTCATTGCTTCATTAAAAATTGCTTAATAACTATGATGATCACGAGTGTTTGAATATTATCAAAATTATAAACAGATTCAAATCCTTATAATTGTAAATTGATGATATTCATGCAATTTCAATGAGTATCCACTCATATGTAGTTCTTCTGCTTTCTTTAATTGAAGAGACGGAGCTGTTGCAATTTACACCGTTCTATAGGATTTGAGATGTACATAGAAGTGACTCACTTCTTGACGGACCAGGACATTTGTGTTTTGACCAAATGAGATTTTTCAAAGTTTGTGCTTGTTCCAGCCAGATTTTTTAAAAATTTTATTTGTCCATAACGTGATTTAAACCTTCTCACGAATTAAGAAAGATTCATGTAATGATCAAAATATCCTAGTTCAGTTGGGTTACTGAAGTGACTACGTAAAAACTGACTGACATATAGACCACTTAACTGATTATATTAAAATTGTATAGCAAAAGGTAAAATATGTTGTAATGATCTTGAAACACCTATGTTTATTTGTAATCATCGGAAAATAATGGAAGTCAGTCTACTGGAACAATCTTTCTTTTTTCTACGTGAACAAAAATGAACTGAATCCTTAACCCTTTACACCCGTCGGTCCCTTCCAAGGGACGTTGATATAATAGATTTATAAAAGGAACGGATCATCAGCAAAAAAGCTAGATTATTACTAATGTAAGACAATAGAGTAGCCTAACGTTTGATTGAAAGAAGAGAGAAAAATTTTCATCTTAATCCGATATTTTTGAATTTTAAAATTGAATGAAGTTCAGAAATGAATTTTTGTTTTTAAATATTTTCTATACTTGTAGCCACTAAACCATTTTCTAATTTTGTAGTTGATAGTTTTGGTTGTATGGATGTACTTTATAATGAAATCAAAGAAATTTTTGTAGCATTCTTCTTTGCGTAAAGGCGCTATGAATTCACTGTCCCCTGGAAGGGACATTCGGGTGTAACGACATGAAAAGTGAATTTTTTTATCCTGACATCTTGTTAGCGTGGATCATTCTGTGATCACTCGCTACACATCTGAAGATGAGTGAATGAAGAAAAAAGATGTAACCAGTACTAATATGCCGTCGCCGTCAAATGTAAATGCAGTTTTCTCTGATCGATATAAAAAATCCATCTAAGTGCGTTGTGTTTAAAATACTGAATAAAATTGAGACGCGTCTAAACTACCTTCAGCTTTTTAAAAAGCAAGATGCATCCGAACATACTTTTCTCTCATTGAGGTAAGTGCCCTTAGGACCATCTTGATTTGAAAAACGCGTTCGGACACGATGTTTTGGAAAAACTAAAGAAAAATACGTCTGAACGTTTGTTTCTATCGAAAATTTTTTCAGTGAGTAAAGAATTGAAACTCATACTAGTATACTAGGGTAAAAAAGGAAGTTCGGGATAACAATGAAAAAAATACAAAATTCATGCCGTACTTCCAAGGGACATCATGTATCCACGCAGCAAAGCAACATCACTTAAGTCCAGATATAACAAGGATGTACCGAAGACCTGTAAGCTTCAATGCAGTAGTTATTTCAGCTGCAGCTATAATAAAAGTGTCTTCAGGTGTAAAGGGTTAATATAGCGACATCTAACTTACTTAGAATTATTATCGTATAATTTCTTAAAGAACATCATCTCGTTTATCAATACTTCTCTGTACAAATTTTCCAATTAGCTAATTAAAAGCAGAACTAGATATACTACTGTGTGAAATGTAAATATCATAAATTAATCATTTGAGAGTATGCTGTGATGTTAATTAGTCCAAATATAGTTAGCATTCCAGTATAATAATGAAGATGAAAATACTTTTTTAATCTGATAATGGTATGATGATGTGTAGTTATATTTAATAGTTGACAGGTGTTAGTCTTTTCTTTTGTTGTTCATTCAATCGTGCTGTGGTAAAGAAAAGAATAGAACAAATTTAAATTGATGCAAAAGCATTTTGTGTTCAGTGGATAAAGATTGATCTAGTTATATTTATGTATATGTGGTTAAACTGATATGGATACCAAAAGCTTTATGCATATTTATCACATTGATCCGTATTTATAAAACGGATAATAATCTTTACTGAACTCTATCGTACAGAATAAAAGAATAGAACAATAGTGATATTGGTGATATTGCGAAAGAAAAAGATATCCCTTGGTACTTCGTTCGTTCGTGTCTTTTTATAACAAGATATCCTTTATCTTGTAACTAACTGTTTTCTTCTACACATACTGATCTTCAAAGAGAATTTTTCTCATTTCTGTTCATTTAACAAGACAAACTATTACATCCTAAAAACATGTTAGCTCATTCGTATTGATAACACTAATTTACTATTAATACAAATGCAATTCATCATTTTAATTAAAAAAACAAAATTTTGCTTTTTCACTCCAGAAATATGATTGTTTTTTCATCTAAATAGTTGTCAATTTGTTTTTCGATAAAAACATAGTTTTCTGCAAAAATTATTAAAATGTTGCTATCAGTACTTATTATATATATAGATATCTTTTCTAACTCATCTATGGTACGCAAGAATATTTATGAAATATTGTAAACTAAAGCACCATGTCTTAAATATAAAAATTAATCATTTTATTTAGAACCTGCTGCATTTTTCCTCAGTAGAGAGCAACATTTGAACGAACGAATAGACTAAGAGAACATATTGAAAATTTGACTGCGAGCATAAAAACATGGACCATGTAATAATATTTATCTTTATCACATGTTCTATAGTGATATATTATACTGAACTGTGTAATAGACAGACGTAGCAGACTCTCACCTTGTACCGTAATACTATAGATATGAGTATTTTGTGTCAGATTGATAACAATATACGAATAATATGACGATCGTAGTAATCAGGATAAAAAAAATTAGAAAATACATTAATTGTGCCTTTTGATGGCATAAGAAAACTCTTTCTGTTAAAAAGCATATCTTATTCAGATAAGGGGAAAAAGGAAAGAAGTTAATGATCATAATATCGTAGATAATGAACTCACATATATATAAAATGATGATGATGACGAGGTAATTAACATATCATCTCGAAAAGGACCTGTGGTTCAAATCATTCCTGAAAATCATAATCTTCTTAGATGTGCAAGTATTCATTATTTAATCAAAATATTTTTCGTATAGAAATATTCTATAGTGTTGTATTAAATCCTTGAATCGCTGTCACATTCGATCTCTTCAATATCATCTGTACAATAGTCAGACATAGATCTTTTGTAAAAAAGAACTATTTGGCAGATTTTTATTCTTCTCTTGTTGGTTCGTTGGTTCGTTGGTGTATATTGTCTAAAAATGCGATGCTATAACGTTATTTTAGAAATTAAAAGAGGATAGAGTATGTTGGATGAAACATTTCTCATTTTTTTTATATGGCTCACTGAAATAAAACAAAGTCAAAATATATATTTAACAGAATTTTGTCTTCTATCATTTTTTTTTCTTCTTTATCTTTTTATCAGTAACATCACGATTTTGTCATTGCTGTTGTTCAAAGCCTACGTTAAAGAAGAAAAAAAATGTGACGATATGTTCGTCTACCATTTGTTACACAATCAGAACAATGATCATACTACATTTTCATTTTTCTTTTCTGTTGTTGTTGAATACATGGAGTAACCACAATGGATGAAGAAGTAAAAAAAACCGCAATATGACCTTTTTTTCCTATTGAAAAATAAAATTTCATGGTTGCTGTTATATGAGATCAATAATTCATAAGACTAATCTTTCAAACAGCTGTTGATGCAGACTTTTTAAAAATATATTTTCTCAAGTGTGTTTATCCATTATTTTATTATTATAAGAAATGTAGGATTAAACTCATAGCTCATCACTGAGAAAGTTCGTGAGAACCTTTTTTTGCTTGTCATCTATTAGCAGAATGATACTCTAGTGGCATTGATATCTATATTTGAGGGTGTGTGTTTATATAATTTTGATCTCTAGTCTATTTTCGGTCTTTGTGTAACTTACCGATCGAAGTCTTTTATTTTGAAATATTGAAATATACTTACATGTGTAGATTTTGTTAAATTTAAGTGGACCATAGATTTTTTTTGTGAGTTTGTATTCTGCTAGAGTAGATGTAAAAATTTCTCAGTCAACAGCGTTTTCTTTCCATAAAGAAGTCCGAAATTAAGATAGATTACTTTTTCTAAGTACAATGAAAAACCATCTCTAGTATTTTTAAACAAAAACAAAAAGTTCATTCAATTCTTTATTTCGTCCAAGAAAACTTTATCGTAAAAGTCAATCACTACGAAACAGTTTAATGTAGTTTTCTACAAAATCCATCTACATTTTGTAAACAAAATAAGAAAGCGATTTAGACTTATTTGTAAATAAATAACATTTATGGTTTTTTTTTTATTAATCAAAATCGTTTAAAAAAATGTATCTGTAAATATTCTAGTGTTTTCAAGTAAACAGTAAACATTTTTACGTAGAGTCATCAACACAAAATGAGGACATGCTTGAGAGGCTTTAAACTATTCACATTTGAATGGTTCATTTATCTGATAATGGCACTAGACCATTTATATTTTATATAGAAAAAATATGTTTCAATTTTATTGTTCAGCTATAAAACTATATGTATTATAGATGTACCAAGTGCAAATTCTCTCATCTGTATCAATTAAGAACATACGATGTTATAATAATACTATTTAGTAACTTATCTTCTTAGAAAAGTGTATATATTGCATAATTGATGAATTACTTCTTGATATAAGCTTTATTTTTTCAGCATACAAGAGGAAAAATATTCCATTAGAGTATTCTAAACTAAAACTGTCGAAAAAACAGAAAATCAATTTTGTACGAATAGACATTCGAATATATAAACTTAGCGTTGCAGTAAACTGCAAAACTAAGTCCACTGTTTTGTATCTATATTCTGTATAACGATTGAAGTTGTGCAATCAACTCGATGTTATCAGTAGTCATTTTTGTTTTTTTGATATGTTATTTTTGTTCTGTTTTTGATAAAAGAATTATTTCTTTATGTTTTTTTCGAAAGACAATATTTATTATTATTTATTGACTATCTTGTATTTAACACTATTTATAATACATATTTTTCTCTAAGAGTTACTTAGCGATGAATGTCAATGAACGAGTTTTCTCTTTCGAAATGACAAAACTAAAAATTAACAGTACAACGAAGAACTAAAACGAGTAAAAAGAGAAGAGAATGTTAATTTTTTCTTTAATAGAAATATATATTTGCATCTTATTACATAAATATAGCCGAAAAATATTATACATTATGTAAAATCTTTTTCAAAATATTATTATTCAGCTTTATGACTTACTGAGAAAAAACGAAGGTTTATTTTTTTACTGATTAGGGAATTTGAAATTATACTCCAATGAGCATGTTGCTCATCATTATTGTGCACGAAAAACGTGAAATAAACGAAAATTTAGTTTTATTTTTAAAAAAAGCAAATTTTCGTAACAAAATAAACTCATCGTTGATCAAAATCACTAATAAATTTAGGTATATGAATATTTATAAAAACAAATTTGCAAAGTCTACAAAATAATTGTATAAATACATTCTGTTGTATTTTAACTGTACGTCGCTGTTATTAGAATAAAAAAACAATATAAATGTTTTCGTCGGAAGAAAATTGTTGAGGTTTTTAATGTAATGTTTTATTGTGTTGTATAGAGAAACGGTATAAAGTATCTGAATGTATATACAGAAAGTGTAGAAAATTTTAATTCCAATATACCGCTGACAAATCTTTTACCAAAAGGTTTTCATGTTGAGAAAAAAAATGAGTTAAAAATTTTATGCATTATTTTTGTTAATAAAAATTTAAATATGATCAAGAGCAACTAAAACTTTTTACCTGGAAAGTGTATAACGATTAGAACTAATACATGTGGCACAATAGTATAGGTGAACAAAATAAATAAAGTATTTTAGAGAAATGTGTAACCACAGAACATATTGTCATCTTGTCAGGCACATTACTTTGCGGTTGTATGTGTGACTAAACACGTTGTATTTTCTTTTCGTTCTTTCTTACGTTTTACTTCTCGTTTGTTTTTCTTTTTGTCCATTTTCTCGCTGTTTTACTCTAATTTTGTCTTTCTTCTTATTTTACTTCAAAGGTAAAATTGAAAAGTATACAATCTCACGACGAAAGACTAAATAATCTACGATATATGGCCGAACATTTACAACAACTGAACGCTGGAGATACAACTTCAATACAACGAGCAAACGAATTAATAAGAGCATGGGACGATACACATTCAAAAATACGTAAGTAAACAGACTGTCGTTGATCCGTTTTTCTTTTCTTTTGAAAGGAAGTGTAAAAATATTTAAGAAATAGACATGAATTCGAGCAACATGTTAATTTATGACTACTATAGTGATATTTGTGCAAAACAGTACTGCAGTAATCCATACTGTTTATGCTAAAGTAAAACTATGCGCTAGATCATGATCAACTTTGAACTAATATGAGTGAATAATTGATGTAGTCTAAAAATACATGATATTTTTGAATAATTGCATTTATACCTGAAGAAAATAGGAGAATATTGTTAATATAGCGTATAATTAATTCATCTTCATTAGCTTAAAAATGAAAATACTTATATAATATGTGGTTTGAGTTTTGATTTGCATTTAATCCTTTTAATTTTTTATTATTTAATTTGGTTTCGGTTTTTTTTATATGAAAAGCGGCATGTCTATTCACGCTTCATTTTTGATTTGTACGTGGTGCAATGTGTGATAAGAGCAGCCATATAAAATGTAAATGGTTGTTTGATCAGCTTCATTTCGCAATATCAATGTGTGCAATTTATCGACAAATTTTTTCGGTTTGTTTAACGAGTGTTTTTACGTTAAATGTCTCAAGTTTTGTTTATTTTGACTAGAATAGTTAGCCAACAACGATTTTTTCTAAGGGTTTAGCAACGAATGATTCTTAAATAATTTTTTGCTCATCTAACAATTCAATCTAAAAATTCTGATTAATTCTATTCATTCAATAATGAAAATAGTGCTGTTGTCTTTTATTCGTTTATGAAGGTTTTCATCATTTATCAATGCACTAAGTTATTGTAGAAGTAACTTTAAAATTGCAATTTTAATAAGACTAAAAAAGTTTTTGACAAGTTTATAAAAGACTAAATTTACTGTTGTACTCAAACAGAAAAAGATTTAATAGTGAATTATTAATATTTGGAAGATGTTTTGCCTTACATAACTAACATATAATTTCCATAATAAATAAATAAAAGTATGCGATGCATTAGTACCGTAATATTCCAGTTTTCTTTCTTTTTTCTCCTATATCTATCTTCCACCGTTCACTAAAGATGATGAAGGAACCGTGTCAAAGAATTAGATGACCATTTTATAGTCAGGTTATCACACAAAAAAAACAAAATATACACACGCAATGATATGTTCACAAATCATTACATTTGTGAACTAATAGAATAAAAGTAGAAAAGGAACACTATCAACGTGAACTTTTTTATGTATTAGTTCATTTGGTCTTGTTTTGTGTATGATGAACGAGAAAAAGAGCATCTCTATATACTCTCGTCAACCTCATGATCGGAATTATCAAAAAAAAAAGGAAGGAGAGAAGTATTATTCTACAGGACAAACGCACATACTATGACTAGTCTTTAATTATTTGATGTCTTTTTCTCTATCGTTCTTTGATTTTCATCACAAATAAAAATCTTTTTTTCTATCACCACTAACATCATCTCATCTGTTGCACTCTATGTCAAACGCATTTTTTCCGTCGTAGTAGCCATGTATGGTAAGAAAACAAAAAGTTTATTTTACCCAAAGAAATATAAGACAAGGAAACTAACGAGAACTAGAAAAATAGGGTTAACAAATGTATTATTTGATTGATGATGGATATAGGTTATATTTCATATTGGGCGAACATTTCTCCTTATTTTACTCAAAAAGTTGCACGAAAGATAATTCTTTTTGTCACTAACACGTGTGTACAAAAAAAATAGATAATCGTGTAGGTGTTATCATTCTTGTCGTTGTTATATGATTATTAGGAGAAAAATCGTTGACATAATCGAATATAGAGGTTTAGAGAAAGGAAAAGAAGAGAAAAAACTGTTGATGCATTTGTACATATCTTTATTATAACTTTAATTTGTCTGAATAGTTTAATTTAACAGTTTTCGTTTTTTCTGGTAATAGTCCTCTGGTAAAGATATACTAATTACATAATTTATGATAGTATAACCCGCTCTATAACTACTTTAAAGAATATTTTGTGTCCTCTCTTGCACTATATCATTCCGAGCTAAACTAGTCTTAGGTTTAAAATATAAAACTTTTAAATTTAAAGTTCATTACCCTTTTTTCCATGAAAGCCTATCGTTTCTCTTTCTTTATTTTCTTTTTCGATTTATCCTTAAAAAGGCGAACGAAATATCCATATTGAACGTACTTATGATCAACGAGATATGGATCGTCCAAAACCTCGAGATGATAATTCAGCTGCAATTAATATAAACATTCAACCACAACAATCTACTATGACAACACAAACGACTAAACTTTCGCCAACCGGATTTACTGGTACGGGTGTTAATACATCGTTTTCTAGTACGAGTTCGTCTACAACTCATCATCAACATTATCCATCATCAACATATGATGTACATCACAGACGAGAAGTGGATAATTCTTTAATAACGAGTCCAAATAGAACTGATAATCATTCACAACAATCAACACTTGGTCAATCAATCGGTGAAAATGGAAGTGTATTCACATTAACAAATATTTATACATTTGCCGATAATTCAAATAATTCATCTAGTTTAAATGATATTAATAATCGTGGTGGCGATGGTCTTTATTCACGAACGTTTGATCAAACACATAGAAATATGGGTCCAAATTCGGATAAATATACAATCAAATCGATTGTCGAAGTGTTCGATAAACCCGAACAAGAAACAGAAATTGATAAACTCATTAGAGAAACCCATACATCTTCTGAACATCGTTTAACACGTAAAACTCGTACAAGTGGAAGTGATACAACTGATTTTGGAGGATCATCTCGCTATTATCATGGTCAATCAACCTCAATAACTCCTACATCACAATCCAAATATTCAGGTATATTAATTCTGTTCATTTTTAATCTTTTCTAGTAGTATAACATCTATGATTGATTTTAAAAAAAAAATTCTAGTTAAAGAAGCTGCTGTTAATATAATTTAACTATCTGCATGTTTAACAGTATTTTAATCAATATTTAGCTTGCTTTTGTTCATTTTTTTTATTTGAATGCACTACCTGCTTATGTGTGCGTGTATATGTGTGGCTTATTCAAATATTTATTGAACTTTGATCTTACATAATTGGTATAGTTTAATCTATACGTATTTATTCAAAAACATGCATGTTGTGATTAAAACACTTCAAGCAAAACATTATTATTCAGAAAACTAAAACCGTTTTTGATTAATAAGAGTAAAATGATACATTTCTCTTCTAAATATGGTTGAAATAAATCTATGTGTATTAGCTTGAATACTAACCTTAATCCTACACATTGGTAATATTAAATATAATTTCTGATCTAAGATAAACGAGTTAAAATTGCTCTAGAGAAAATGGAGAAACTCTTTCAGACAATTATGGAAAAAAGGTTATAATAACACTGCTTTATATTTATTGACAACCTTTTTATAAGATCATTGGCACGTCATTTCTAAATAACATGCTTTATCAAAACAAACAAATATTTTTTTACCTTATATACCGATTTATTTATTATTAATTGTAATATGTTTTCGTTTCACAATATCACGACATATATTTGATGATTTATAAAAAAAATTCTATTGAAAAATTCTATAAATAAATAGAATATAAAAAGAAAACGTCGGACATTTAACATTTGAGAAAACTTTAGATAAAGATTAGAATATACATAGGATAAAAATTAAGAAGATATGATCTTTCTTTTATTAAAAAAAAAAGAATTTTTATTTGTTTACTCTACTGAAAACCTAAACAATCAATAGATAAATTTAATTTCAAATTATTTTGTTCTGCTAGTAAAACTATGCTACATGTGTTGTATCGTTTGCATTACACGAAAGACGACATGTTTAACCCTTTACCTACCAAGAGGATCATTCATGACCCATTCTAGAATTTTAACTAAAAGGTAATGAAGCACCAAAAAAGTGATGAAAAACAAAATCTTCTTTTCTCAATCAATAACTTATGAATTTATTTTGCTCTCAAAAGCAATTCATGTTGTATCACATGCTTCATTATCTTTTTATAACAATTCTATGAATTGATGATGGGTGATCTCTTGGTAGGTAAAGGTTTAACTGAGTAGTATTAAAGTTTTCTCGTCGAGTAATAAGTCATTTTTAGCTTTCATGTAGACAAACATTTTTCTTATTTTACTAGACGTTTAAAAAATATCATTGTTTATTAAAAACTAATACGCATGCATCTTTCTTTAAATTATGATCGAGAGATTCAATTGATCGAATTCACACAGAGAAAATTGTTAAAATATGAAGTAACAGAATTGTAAAATATTATACTATATTTCTTATTTTAATAATGTTTAAAACTATTGTTTGTAAAACTACAAAGTAAAGGTTAGTCATCATATCTAGTTGCATAAAAATATAGGATATAAATCTATTTCACATGTTCTTCTCTATTTTAAATATTATCTAAAAATTTTCCTATTTTATTTATATTTGTTTTTTTCTTATCTACTTTAGAAAATCGTCTTGTAGATCTTAGTGAGACACAATTACCGCATTCATTTATTGAACAACAAAAAAAAATTCGTGAGTGGCTTGAACATGTTGAACAACCATTACTTACAGATAAAATTCAAAAATGTGATATTCAATCAATTGAACAGAAAAAAAAAATTTATAAAGTAATTACCTTTTATTTCATCATAATTAACATAAATTCATACGATATTAAAATGAAAAAAAACAAACAAAAAAAAAAAAAATGTTTTTTTTTTTCTCTACATTTTAGGATTTACTTGATCAAACATTTGAACAAGAAAGAACAATGGAATATTTAAACAGTGTTGCTAATGAATATTTTGGAAAATTAACACATGATATTAGTCGAGGATTACAGATAGAATTAGAAAATTTTCAAGATAGACTCTATGATGTTAAAATGTTTCTTAGTGAAAGATTGACAAAATATAATAGATTACATAAAACGTTAAGCGATTTTGAGGTAAGATGTATGTATGTGTATGTGCAACAGTGAGAGAGAGAGAGAGAAGAAACATCTCATAAAACAAATTACATTTTGGTTTTATTGACCTCAGAGAACAAAAAGAAACACAAACATAACAGAAATCGAGTTTTGAAAAAGTGCACTGTAGAAAGTAATTGACACTTGTTGTTGAGAAATAAAAATACACACACACTCTCGAACAATAATATCAAAGAATAGAAAAGAGTGACAATAAAAAATAAAACTTATAAAAAAAAAAAAAAAGAAGAATTGTACATTCATTCTGCGGTAAATAGTGATGTACTCTTGTCACAGAAGAGAGGTAGTTTTTCTGTTAATAAAATTCTAACTCATATTCATTCATCGAAAACTGAAGTTTGCATATCATTACTTTTTTTTTGTCTTCTTTAGCGTGGAGTTGAAGATGTTAAAAATTGGATTCGTACTGCTCAACCGCGTTTGGCAATGGAAGATGCGACGACAATGGGTGATTCTCGTCTTTTAGAAAATCAACTTAATCGAAGTCAGGTATGAAATAATTCCATTTTCGAATTGTAGAAATTCAATAGCAAGAAATATTTTTATTTTATTATTTTTTTTTTGTATGTGTTTTCAATTAGATTTTACAACATGAAATACGTGAAATGCAAACAACGCTTAATAAATTGAATAAAGATGTTGTTGAATTAACTCAAGATGCTGATGAAAGTTTTGCTCGACGTTTACGTGATGAAATGAAAGATTTAAATGTTAGTTGGAGTCATATTATAAGTTCAACAAAAATACAATCACAAAATATTCAAGTATTTATATATTTTTTGTGAATTTTATTATCTATTGATAATTGTTATATTTATTTATTTTATATTTTTTTTTTTAAAATTTTTTTATTTGAATAGGATGCATTAAAACGAAATAAAGAAATTCATGAATCAATACAAGAAATGGAAGATTGGATTATTGATAAAGATCGTGAAGCACCAGCTGATGATGGTCCAATATTTTATCAAGATCAAATACGTGAAAGAGTTGAACAATATCAAGTATGTATAGAATAATTAAATTCTAATTTGATTCTATTTTGTTTTTATTTTGTTTGATTATTTCTATTTTTTTTTAGAAAATACAAACAGAATTAAGTTTTAGAGAAAATGAAGTAAGACGATTAATTGAACAAGGACGTATATCATCAAGTACAATGACAAGTGGAATACCAGATTTAGCACAAAGTTTAGAAAATCTTGTATCAGATTGGACAAATTTACAGAAAAAAGTTGATTCAAAAGTTCAATATTATTCAGAAATCTATACATTACATGAAGAACTGAAGAGTATATCTTTTAAAAAAAATTATATTTTAAAATAATACATCTATGATGTTATTTTAGGCTTATTAAATCAAGAGACAACGTGGCTTGATACTCTACAAGATAAAATTTTAACATCTGTAAATGGTGGAGCTGATGCTGAAGAAATATCAGAAGAATTAGATGTAAGAATAAATTTATTATTTATTATTCTTTCAATATATTTTCTTTTGTTTTCTTTTCTTTTAGACATTAGAACGTTTTGTTAAAATTCATAAGAAAACAAATTATGAGAAAATACTTGAAATTTATGATCGTTTACAAGCAACAAAAGTATCAATACCAGCAACAGGTAGTCAATTAAATCAATTTAAAATACGTTGGGCACAATTACATGAAGATGTAAGATAATTTAGTATTTTTAATAGAAAATATTAAAATTAAATATTCATGTTCTTTTCTTTTTTCTAGGCCTACAAAAAAATTCATAGTTTAAATCAAGCAATAACGGATTATCAACATATGGGACATCAAATAACAGCAATGCGTGAATGGTTACGACATACAGATGGAACAATAAATTCAAGATTAAAAGATGATGTATTTGCTGATGATGTTCCAGGCGAGGCTGAGGTTAGTCATCATATCGATAATAAATAAAATACATATATTTGGTCATTGTTTCTTTTTTTATCTTAGAAATTGATTCAAGAATTTAATCAATACGAAGCATTATTAAGAAGCATTGAAGACAAAGTTCATGCATTAAGAAGTTCAGGAAAAGGCGAAGCTGCTAGACGTCTTGATCAACAATTAGAATTTTTAAGGGTACATATTTATCATTTTTTTCGAATATATCACTAAAAAGTTCAAAATATTATTTATTTCTGGTTATTTTTCACTTATAGAGTCAATTTCTTAATCTTCAAACAAAATTTCGTCATTTTCAAAAACCATCGGATTTTGAACCAAAATATGCTAATATGAGACAAATATTACAAGATGTTGAGCAAAATATGCATGTACTTGATATAAGAACAGATGATCCAGATGTTATTCATAGTCAACTTGAACATTGTATTGTAAGTTAGTTAAAAATGAATTATCTTTTTTTATATAAATAAAACAATTTTTATTTTATATATTTATTCTATTTTAGAAATTATATAAAACATTATCGGATATTAAATCAGAAGTTGAATATGTTATTCGAACAGGACGAAGTATTGTTGAAAAACGTCAAATTGATGAGCCAAATGAATTGACAAGACAAATTGATCGTCTAAAACAAAGTTATAATGATTTAGGTGCTAGAGTATGTATATTAATATATTTTATTTTTATATAATAAATTTAATTTTTAAAAATTAAAATTTATATAGGTTTCAACATCAAAAGTTCAATTAGACAATGTTGAAAGACATATACGTAAATTTCGTAAAGAATATGCTCATATTAATGATTGGTTAATAAAAGCTGATAATGAAATTAAAAAAATTGAAAATAAACAAGTATCAAAAAATACAAAAGAAGAAATTGATTGGATTCGAGTATGTTCGTTTGTTCATTAAACATATAAATTATTATTCTTTTTTTCTTATTTTCATTTTTTAAAGGCAACAAGAAATGATATTAAAAAACTTGAAACCACTTTTGAAACATTAAAATCATTAGAACGTACAATTATCAAAGACGCTAATCGTCAACTTCCAATATTAAATGAAAAAGTAATGGATTTAAAACGACAAGTTGATTTATTGGATAGACGTTTGAAAGACAGATACGATGTTGTTGAGGTGAGTGTGTAGTTTTTCTTTATTTTCATTAAAAAAAAGTCTATTATAATAGAAGAAAAAAAAAAAAAATTGTACATTTATTTTCTAAACGTCGAATTTTCTTGTGTGTAAACACAGTGTACATGAGAATTATTAACGACGTCTAGATCTATTAAGATAAAATATAGATAATAACTAAAATACTAGGACATTCTAAAATATATATAAAATCATAATTGAAAATAAGAAAATCTATTCTGAGAGAGACGCATGTATATCAATGTTTGCCGTTTTTGTTAAGTTAAAGAGTATATCTCTTTTTTGTAAATCAGCACCAACACATATTATTTATAATATATACAGCTTATTATATGTGTGTATGTGGTTTTTATTTTCTAACTAGATAGATAGATCATCTGTTATTATACTATATGTTCACACACGTTAGTAATAGATTGTATTAAGTGAATATCTAATAAGAGAAAATTTATTATTTCTGATTATTTACTATGGCGATGAAACCTCTAAAAACCACAATCAATCGTTGTTATTTTTTCTTATCATTGAAATATATTCCTTGTAGTACTAGATATTATGGTCGATCAAAAAATATTTTATGAGGATGTTGGTTTCTTTGGTGTTTTTCTAATATAAAGAATTATGTAAATGTTTTATTTATTTTTTCTCTATTGGTTGAAAACAAGTGTACATTGTTATTAGACTATTACTATGACTAAATTATCGATGAATATAATGTATTTAGTTTGACATCTTTCATCCTATCTCACGAGCATATCGTTAGAATAGAGAATAAATAAATGGAAATGAATCGTTAAACTATAATACAAATAGATAAGTCCAATTGATCGTTCAATTAAGATCAGTTTTGTGTATATATGGAAATATAAAATGTATGTTGTCGATGCATTTATCACACCATTTACTATTAGAAAAAATTGAACATCACCTCAAGAGTGTGATATAACCAGAAAAATATTAATATTGAAAAAAGTTAATACTCAAGATCTAAATGGATGGATCTCCATAATTGACTTTTAGCTCATTGTAAATATATTTAACCAAGAAAATTGAAAATTTGCAAAACTTATAAAGTATTCAGAACTGTTCATTCATTTTTGTACACTATGTGCTTATAGTTGCAAGAAATGTCTGAAGTTGTAGAAAACAACAACAACACGTACACCAATATTGGGATGAGTTATCCTTTTTTCTCTCTTCTATACAAAATTCAGTATCTACACGTAATAATCTAACTAATATCTATGTATCTTCTTCTACTATATATATATATATATATATTTTCTGTGTACCTCCAAAATAACAAAAAAGAAAATCGATACCACGCATAAGTTTAAGAACGTTAAATGCAATAGCCATTGATAATCAGTCATTATGATTTTTTTTTTTGAAACACATCGGCACATACATAGTTGAGATAGAGAAAGAAAAAGTTGGTCTTGTATCACGCAACAAAAATTGTACATTTATCCCGCAAAGAAGAAAAAATAAGTTTATCAGATATTATTAATGTGAGATGTGTCACTCAATGCATCTTCGTTTCTATTATCTAAACAGAGTTAACGTATTTCCTGTTCGTTTCTTCATCTACAATTATTTTTATCTCTCTCTTTCTCTCTTCCTCCCTCTCTCTCTCTCTTCTTTTAATATCCATTAATGCCATAACAGTTCTTGAAGAAAAAACCACACGCCGTTATAGAATATTTATGATCTAATTTTTTTGTTTGTTAGTGTTATTATAAACTCGTGGAACCATCGCCACAAAAATATGAAAAAGTGTTGTATAACCTTCATATTAATATTACTGATGTTTGCAATATGATTGTAACGTGAGTGATAGCTACTCACCCTGTTTCTTCAATCGCCAGCTCAATATGTGATTTTACCTCTCTAATTATCATATTTTACTTCCTACATTACGACATTAGTTGTCATTGTTCTGCTTTTTTTCTATTCCAACAAACTTTTTTTTCCGCTGCTTACAGATACACGGACAGTCTTATAATCATTAATCATATATATCGTCTGATCCCATTGTTATCCCAACTAACAAAAACAACGTACGCTTCTCTTTAGAAATAAAAGACATATAATAATAATAATAATAATTATATCTTGATAGACAGTATTTTTTTTATTTAAAAGATCATTGCTGCCTGACGAGTTACCCTAGTATAAATGATCTTTTCTTAACTGATCTTTTCGAGTAGTAGACAACTAGGATAACTTCACATTTTGTGAAAAAAATCGTCAATCTTCGCATCTGTTTCTTTCTTTTTCTCACCTGATTGATTATCTGAACTGTGAAAAGGGTACATTTAGGCAAGTGACCACCAGAAATTTTTCTTTCTGTCTTTTCATTTCTTTTCGAAGCGTTCACGTTAAATACGACTAGATATCATATTATTCGATGTACATTTTTAATAAATAATGTATGACTCGTAGCTGTTGAAGGGATGATTATAGTTGAACTTGAATTTTTGGTGATGGGACTCAATAGTTAACCTATTATAGAATTAGCGTAAGATAAAAACGCTATTTCTGATAAGAAACGTATACTGGTACGCGTGTTCTACTTTATACCGTATGTGGTAGACAATTCAAAACTGTTTCTTTAGTGGTCACTGTGTTTTGTCTATTTATCAAATCATTTTCAATATTTACTTTACAAACCTTTATTTCCTTTATTTTACAAACCTTATTTTCCTATATTATGGCTTAACTACAAACACATTTCGTTGTACTTTTTTTTGTACATAAATCTACGTAAGTTTACTTTTTCTTTTTTGTCGATTGATGATGATATTCTTACTATTGCTTTTCGATTATTGACAACGTACTGAGCCAACAGTCACACCAATAACACCAGTTCTAGTCCTATTTTTGTATACTGAAATTTTTAAGTCTTCTTTTTCTCATCAGTATTGAGAGAAAGAGAGAGAGAAAGAAGAAAATGCAACAATAAAGTGTAAACTATCCACCTATTGTGTTCTTGTTTTCTTATATTGTGTATAGAGGAAAAACCTATAAACTGCTACTACTCGTACTACATCTATTGCTGCTATTATTGATAGTAATAACATCACCATCAACAACAAACACCCAACAACTCATTATTAATATTCTTATTACTCTTATCAACGTCATTTATTTTTCATCTTCTCTGTTCGATAATATTGTTTTCATAATCAAAAATAATCACTCTTATTTATTTGGTTTTTTCTCTCAATTACTATTCGAAGAAAAGAAAACCTACTAAGACAAGGAAATGCTCGATTTTTATTGTGAATATTCTTTTTCGAAAATCGATATGTAGTAGACATCAATAAAATAGGTGACAGTATGTAACGAACCATTTATTATTATTGTTTGTTTAAAAAAATGATTATAAATAAATATTTAAGTAATCGTTATGATCGTTATAATAATCGTTATAATGACCGTTATAATGATCCTAGACGATATCATAACTTATTATATATTCCATTTGAATCGGGATATGAATCCTCTGGTTCATCATCAACACTTTATCCAATTGAATACATTATTTATCCAATAGGTTTCAAAAAGGTGAGCAGTAAAGAACAACAAAACAACAACAACAACAATTTTCTTCGAGTGTTTGGTTTTCCTATTAGTATATACGTCAGTCAGTTCTGAAAGATGTTAGACTAAATTATTTTGATTACGCTCAAAATAGTATTTTAGATAGTATTTCACGTTTGTTTTTATAAATTTTTGTACATTAATATATCATTGCAATCTTCAATACAATTGTACTTCTAGTTATCGATATACAATGAATTTTCTAAATTATTGATCATTAAGTACATAAATCTCGTTCAATTATATGAGTTTAGTTAAAGTATGAATCTGTGAATATATACCATCAGTCAATCTACTAGAAGATCTGAGTGTAAAATAGAAATCATGACTGTATAATGTTTATACTTTCTAAAATACCATATGAGAGTCTTTTTCAAAACAATAAACCATAATTGAGTTCGTCTGTTGTCATTCAATAAAATAGTGTAGTTGAATATGTTATCTATGATGCAATTTTTTTGTTCCTACATATTTTAAATAGAATACAGAAAAAAGACATTTGTCAGCTCTATTTCATTTCATGTATACTCTCCTGTCATAGGGAAGTCATTTGCACTTCATTCATCTTGATTCAAGAATATGAATTAATAATCCTAATCTTTCTATACTATACCTATAACTATAACTATATATCCATTTCTAAAACGAAAACAGACTTACACTCTCTTAGTATAAATGAGACAAGGAAAAGAAGAAAGAAAATTATTTGTAACTCAATTTATTTTGTAATATAGAGAGTTATGATTGACAAAATATTGTTATTAAATTTTCGTTTTTTTTTTCTCTGTTTTTATTAGGGTCAGGTGCGAAAACTCGAAGACGATTATCAAAGATTTATTCAAATTTATCAAGAAATAATTATTCGTCTCGAAAAACTCGAATCACTATTATCAGATGCTGAACGTGTTCTCGATCTCACCAGAATATCGGTAATAAAATAAAATATTTATATTTGTATTTAGAGTATTTCTTGGAGTTATTTTAGCAAGTGCAAGATGAATTACGTAATGTACGACCACAGTTAGATGAATTATTAGCACTTGGACAAGAACTAGTATCTAAGAGTGAAAAATATAGTAAATTAGTTGGACCTGATATTGAAAATATAACACGAAGATTTGAAGATTTACAAAGACGAATTAGACAAATTCAGGTAAGTTAAAATTTTTATTATTATAAATAGTTTATTCAAAAATAATTGAATATACGACAAAATACAGATACATTATCATCATATATATATTTCAGTTCATAAATGATAAAACAACTAATGAGCAGTTGGACGAAAGACTGAGTCAATTGGTAGGAAATCCGAAATTCTTTTTTCTTTCCCTCTCTCTCTCTCTCTCTCGCTCTGTCTCTCTGTCTCTCTTTCTCTATCTTCAGTTTCTTCTGTTTGTTTGATTTGATAATCTTTCATCTATTCTTAGCCATTAAACAAGGGTTTGCTTTGATAGTTTTAGTGATTGCAATTAATTTCTATTTCCCTTTTCGCTATTTTATTTTTATATTTTCTCCTCAAAACATGCTCAATATTTTTTTAACATTATGCTAGCGGGCTGCTTGAAATATATTGCTCGTCAATGGTATAACATATGAATGAATCAGATTAAAATTGTTTTCAAAATAAAATAATAATTTTTAAATTCAAATAATATAATTGAAGTGATGTAGAGATAGACAGTTGATGTGAACTTATTTAACACGTAACATTGATGACATTATTTTATATATTCTAAATTTATATTCAATAGGCTTTCTGGAGATCAAGTCGTTCTAGTGAGGTATTTGTACACAAGAATGAATTTCATAGATTTTCTAGATCTTATTATTTTGTAATTTTATTGCACTCACGCATACACCAAATACAATAGTTAGAATAAAAAAGCTTTTGATTTTATGTTGAACACATGTTGTTGTTTTTTTTTGAACTTCTTAACGTTTAATAGTAATCACACTTAAAACACGCTTATCCTTTAGATTAATTTTTCCCGTATGAAAATTTTAATAATGTAATTAAAATTAACTGATATACTCAAATTTAAATTTTTGATAAGTTTTTAGTGAAGACGAGTGGTGTTTCATAATGACATTCGACAAATAATTTTATCTATCATTCTTTTATTTTCTATACACAAATTTGCGATTCTTACGCGTATACAAAGACTCAACACGAAGCTTGCTGCACACAAAAAAAAATGCAATTCTTCTTTATAGGATCAACAGGAAAAACGTAGCAAAGAGCGTATAGAAAAAGAAGAATATGGTAATCGTCAACAAGAAGATAATACTACGACTAGTGGTTGGGAGCGACAAGAAAAAGATTCTACTACTCGGCATGAATACTATCAGGAAAAAATACACAATCGTCATGAACGTGAATCACGTCACCGTTCACCATCAGAATCTTCTGATATATCAGCGGCGGCAGGCGTCATTGATGAAGAATTTAAAAAGAAATATCTCCGTTGTCTTGCTTATATGAAATTAATTGAAAGATTATATGATGCAGGAGAGGATAGCGACGATTCTGATTTGCATACGACAAAAACAACAAGACGAGTATGATAAGTTCATTTGTTTCTAAATATCATCATCAATAGTAGTCTGTGTCTATATATTTATATCTGAGTGTATTTTCAATTATTGATGGCACAAAATATCTTATCTCGCAATTTTTTATAAAATCGTAACTAAGCACGATCTTCGCACAGCATGAAACTTTGAGCACAATTTCTAGGGTTATGAGTTTAATAGAGAGATGATCAATTACATGGATCATTGCTTGTATTTAGTTTCGCTTTTTTGCATGACTTATGTGTATATGTTTATGGGATGACTTTAATGTTTCGGTTTTCAAAACACTAACAAGCATGCACACTTATCTATTTTAGTTTTGTTCATAGTTCACTTTTCTACAAGAACTGTCATCATTTACTTCATCATCACTCAAAAGTTTACATGTTTTTTAGGAACGAACAATCCATGATAGACCAGAATATGAAGAAATTGAAAAGATTATACGTGAAACAGAAGAACGTGCTTATGTTATTGAGAAAACAGATGTTGATCAAGCGAGACGAATTCGTGATAAAATAAGACGCTTAAGGGTATGTGACACAAGTTTGAAATTGTTAGATGTTTTCCCTTAGAAATTAGTCGGTTATGGATTAGCACACGTAAAACATGACTAAGGAAAATCTTGGTAAAAATTTGTGAAGAACAAATGCAATTGAAAATATTTAATTTTTTACCTCCCGTGTTTTCACCTATTTCTTCTTTGCATGCTTTATAGGAACATTTGGAAAATCTTAAACAACGTCCATATCAAACTCGTACGAATGATGAAATTGTTCGATATAACACACGAGTAGAAGAACGTATTCGAACACAGGAACGAACAATTCCGCGTGAGAGGGTATGTATCCCATAATTTAACCATCTCTGTTTTCAGTTGTGCTTTCACAGTTGTAATTTATCTTCTTTATACTTTTTGCATCCATCAGCTGTACTTTCATATTCGTTTCTATCAGTTTGACCATTGCTTTAAATTTTCCATGTGGGAACATGCGTTTTAGTAAAAAAACGGACAAATGAGCATCTCGAGTATCATCGTTAGAAATATTACTTTTTTTACTACGCATTTCGTACCTAAATGCTATTTTAAAACTTTTCTCCACAGATGCTTTTATTTCACGTATTCTTCCGTTTATTGTGATACTTCCAATAAAATTATCCATAGTTTCGTTCAAAATGGCTTTCATTCAGCGTAAGACAGATTCTATGCAAAAATGTGTACGAATAAAAAGCTTATATCTCATTTCAAAAAGTCTGTTTTCTTCCGGAAAAATGTTGATGTACCGCAGACGAGGGTAGGCTTTTGCAGCGAATGCAAGTTCGAAACGGTCAGGTGACCGTAGTTTAGTATGAAGCAATATGCTAACCGTCTGATTTGCATGTGAACAGTGGCATTCATAGCTTTAAGCGAATATTCTTCTTTTTTGTTTTCAGGGTGAATTTGATTCGGATTTCATATACGATGTCGATGATACACGATCCGTAATTAGTGAGCCTGCCCCTCATTATAATACGAAATATCGAAAAACAGTTCATTCATTAGAACGTTGTAAATTGGATCAACAACAGCAATACTATTATCCTCAAGAAAGTGATTATTATCTTCAACCACTATTACGTGTAAGAAGTTTGAAAGCAATCGATCGAGCATTAAGTGCTCCATCATCCCCAATTTTACAACCGAAATATCGTTCTTATGAACGAAGCAATGTACAATTTACAAAAGACATGAGTAATAAACGTTCAGCAAACGTCGATAACTATCAATCACACATATCGAAATCTCAAAGTCTTCCATCTTCACCATATGGATTTCCATTACAACCATATTCTCCTCAATTTATACCAATAAGACAGCAACCGTTATTATATAGAGAACGAGTTATTGACAGACATATTGCCGAGCGTAGTCATTCACAAGGCGAATCATCGCGACAGGCACATGACTCGACATCAACACGTCAAGCACAACAACAACAACAACATGCTGGAAGCACATCGCATACTACAGCACGTTCAACAAGCGCAAATGCAAATTTATCCAATCGTTCAATACCCGTGCAATATGAAAATATAGCACATGGAAAAAGTGCAGGAGCTAGTGCCGCAGGTAGTGCCGGTGTAGGACGAGAAACATATCATACCTATCAAAATCGTTATTCAGGTCAGGGTGGCGCAGCGATGAATGGACAAGATGGTTATTCTTATAGAGATTATAATTATGGTCAACCAATACCGACATATTATAATGATCGTACAGCAGAAAGAACATATCAGGATCAAGGTAATCAATACCAATATCAAGCTGGTGGTGGTAGCAATAGTTATCGTCAACAATACAATGAAGGAGCAGGAGGAGGCGGACAACAATATTTTCAGCATTATCCTCAACAACCTTATCAAGATTATCCACCACCAAACCATAGACCAACAAACGATTATTATTTTGATCAACAACCAGCGCATCATCGTTCAAATCATCCTTCATATCATCATCCAACTAGAGTAGTTAATTAAATTCGATATAGAACATAAACATATTTTGTTAATGGCAATAAACAAAAAACCTATTTCTCGTAAGAACGAGAAAAAATACTCAATATGAGGAGAATTGAAAAATTACGATGCCTTATATAAAACAATCTTTTTTTTCGAATATGCATGTGAATTTCGTTTTCTTTTCTTGTTTCATTCGTTTTTATTTATCTAATTTGGATTTTAGAGCCACAGCAATGAAATGATAAAACCATAGTACTTGACATTTTTGAATAATCTGGTACTTTTCCTTCGTTTTTTTCCAACATCAATATTTAAACCACTATCAAGGATATGAATATTTACTTATAAAACTCATTATTTACAGATAAATAACAAAGCATTAGTTAACCGGATTACTTTTTAAACGTCATAACTTGTTTTGTTTTTTCTGAAATCGTTCTTTTTTTCTTGCCCGCGTGTGTGTGTGTTTGTCGATAGAGTTAAAATTTAGAGTATAGTGTTTCTTTTATATCATTGCAACTAGATTTGATTATTTGCTTATTATGCTATGACGAACTCATCCAACTTGTGTTCTAAATCACTTTCTTCGTTTACGCCTGGTTTCTTTGTTCATCTCAAGGTTTTTTTATTTTGTTTTGTTTTTTAAATAACGTGTTTTAATTCTAGATCTTTTTTGTTTATAATCTCACTTGTTTTTTTATCGAAGGATATTGCTATAATTGAGAAAAACATGTCCTCGACCAAAGACGAACCACACATATACACACACATTTAATATTGCAGCTACTGTTCGAAACCGTTTTTCTTTTTTCTGTACAAACCAAGAAACTTTTCCCATTTTTGTTTTGTTTTGTACATGTAAACGAATATTTTTTAGTACAATTTTCACAATAAAAATACAAGTATTGTTAACAAGAAAAAAAAATCTGACATTAAACAGTCAAATAAAGCTTCATTACTCATTGACAAGTATCCCGTCAAATTAGATACAACTTTTAAAACAACTTTATACATACACTTAAAATATAAAATATTCTTGTTTTTCAAATATGTAATAATTTTTATTACATCCAAAACAATGTGTATAACTATTCTAGACATATTAGACTAATTTGTTTCCTTTTTTCTACAGAAGATTTCGCTGAATGCAGCACTTTTGATTAATAAGTGGAAATTCACCCCTTGTTTGAGTCGAGTTACTTAAAAAATCTTCTGATTTATTCAGAAATTTTTTGAAAAAATTTAAGTTAAGAAACTGTCTATTACGCAGCTGACGAGGGAGCCTATAGAACTGTTAGCTCGCTTTTTCAGCCAAACCCAGTGGGTTATAGGTATTCGACCACGCTGATTCCGAATATGAACATGAGAGCTGCTTTTAGGTCTTCGAAGATCCGGTTTTCTAGAAAATCAGTTTTTCGGAAACTCTAAAAAACATTCAAAACTTTTCTTAATGACCCTCCTTGTAGCCCGCACATTTCTGATTAAAATGAGATCTCTTCCAGCTCTGCATGATCTTTCTTTGCAAAGTTATAGACTTTACAAGAAAAGTCCTAAATTAATTTCTTCTTATTTTTGTAGCTTTAAGTTGACAATGAGTATTTAGGGCTTTTCTTGTAAATTCTATAACTTTGCAAGAAAAGTTATGTAGAGCTGGGAGATGTCTCATTTTAATCAGAAATGTGCGGGCTACAATCATGGCTTATTAAGAAAGGTTTTGAATGTTTTTTAGAGTTTCTGAAAAACTAGTTTTCTAGAAAACCGGATTTTTGAAGGCCTAAGAGCAGCTCTCATGTTCATATTCGGAATCAGCGTAGTCGAATACCTATAACCCACTGGATTTGGCTGAAAAAGCGAGATAACAGTTCGACAGGTCCCCTCGTGAGTTGTCTTGTTTAAATCTTGTTTAGCGGCTCTGAATAATTCGTTTTTTTCTTAGTGTTTTCTTCATATTGTTGATGAATCTTGTTTCGAAAAAAAATATGACAAAGAAGCAAGACAAGCGCTAATGGCAACTTCATTTTCAGTTAACTCAAAAAAATGCGTTTTTCAAATAAAAAGTCTTAGCTAATTTTCACTTTCTGTCAAAACTTGTATTGAAAATCCTGGTTGAATGAACAAGATATTGCAAAACTAAATAACATATAAAAAGCTGGATGAAAAGGACAGTATTTTCAATCATCCTCGTATTTGAGTTAATTTACATTCAATAAATTGAAGAAGCGATAGAGGCCTCTATTTTTTTACCAACGTTAAAATATTTTAAATGATACATCATCGAACTGATATTTTTCGAGTCTCAGTAGTATTTTCTTGAATGGAGATTTAACAGGTAACTACACTTATATTATGTTGCTCTCGATTGACTTTAGAGTTGAATAAGAGTGATCAATCACATGTATTTACACAATTGCACTGATTACTACTTCGGTGAACAACTTGTGTTCTTAATCATGGATGATTGATTATTGATCACAACAATGTAATTTAAAAAAAAGTGAACTCTACGTTACTCCCTCCTATTTTTACAAATAATGCGATGTTATGAACTTTATCCGCAGTAAAGAACGAAAATAAATAAATATTAATTATACATGTAGTACGAAAAATGTTTTTGATCATTCCACATAGTCTAAACACATCTGTTTATCATACAAAGACATTGATCTAAGAATAAATACTTATTTCTCTCTACTCAACTAAAACAATACGCTGTAATATAATAAACACTCAAATAATTCGCCTCTTTTTTTTTTTAGTTTATTGTAATCTAAACCAAAAAGTGTAAAGAAGTAAGAAAGTTATGTTCATTAACGGTAAGAAATATTCTGATGAATAGTCGATGATGATGTAACAGCTAATAAAATATCTACTGGTAATAATACTTTCTATTCAAAAACATGTTTACTTCTTAAGTTTTTTTATTGATTCATCAACTAGTATCTTGTCTTCTTCTGAAATTGTTGACTCGACATTTAATCATTCAACAATGATGAAGATTGTTAGTATAAGACGATTTCTTTTTGACGATAGTACGTTTTTGTACAAAAACGACAACAATGACAAATGACTGGAAAATCTCCTGACGTTTTTATACTATAAGTGATAACATGAGTATGATGATAGAATAACTGATGATAGCGACGTTTGAATTTGACATTTAATGACTGATTCAAGTTATCAAACCACACTAGTGATTTATGTTTGCTAAATGCTGTCAAAACAAACAATCCGTGAACATTTATGAAACTTGATAGAAATACAAATTTTTTGAAGAGATTAACAAAGATTAATTTTTGTATATTTGAGGCTTTTATATCTCTGGCTGGCTGAACATATCGTATTTAATCTACTGATGTACAAAGAACATTCACCAGAATTATTTTTTCTATTACGTGTAGTTGAATAATCTTTAATATCACACACACACACTCACTGATCATAGAATTAGATTAGGAAATCAGATAGATCAAGCAATAATAACCCGAAACGCGAAAATGAGCTATAATGCAGAAGATGGAGAAAAATCTACAAGTGTCGATTTGGGAATTCAGAAAAATAATTTAGTTGGGAAACGCAAGAAAAAAAATCGTTTTTTTTTTTACTCTTATAGAAAACTGTTCTGTTTCTTGTACGTATTAGCTTGTTGAAGTAACCTTCTTCTTCTTCTTTTGATCCTGTCATTAACCGAGAGAGAAAAAAAAATGTATATTAGAATAGAATATAGAATAAAGAAAGAAAACAATCATTATATATATATATATATATACATATACTTTTACTCCCGCTAAACGATGAGAAACGATATTCAGTCATCGAAATATTACGTTGTTATTGTCAATACCCGTTGATATATGAAAAGACGTTAAAACATTGACCCTAAACGAACTACTGACATAAAAAAGTAGTATAACATCTGCTTATTATTGTAAAACAAAAAAAAATCAAGTCACAAAGATTGATATTCCATTGTAGAATGAGATGATATAAAATGTCCATTTTTGTCATGTAAAAACTTTGATCTCCGATTAATAAAAGGATACGATTATCAAAAACAATGTACGTAGATTTACAATCATCAATTAAGTAATTTTGAAAATACTCAACAGTAAGTAGAACATGTATATTTAGAAATCTGTATTTACGCTTTATAATACGAGTAAGTAAAGATTGATACTGCAAATGAGTGTGGTTTTCGCTAGACACGTTAGATTAGTAGAAGAGAATAATGACTTCCATTCCACAATAGCTTGTAACAACGGGAAATAGCGACATGAAGTTTTCGTAGGCTTACAAAAACAAGGAATTTAATGAGTTTTGTTTTCTTGCTATAAATAAATAATACATTCTGAAAGAAGTGCAACATCGTTTTTCTATCAACAGAGCTGTGATAAAGTGTGATCCACACACCTGCTTTTCGTCACATTATAGATTTTGTCTTCAGACTATCACACTGTAGAGTGAGTATTGTCATTATTCTGTTTTTCTTGTTTGTATACATCATAAAATCATTTTTTGTTATGTAATACGTTAAGCTCTAATTTCTTTCAAGCAGAAAATAAACTACCAATTTGTTTATACAAAAAGCTTATTATCAATCAAGAGAAAACAAATTGAAGGTCTTAATTCTGGAATTAGTATATTCTACCTCACATTAAGACTTCCATACTACTAGCAGCTTATCCAGAAATTGAAAGACTTTATTCATTGTTGATAGTAATAAACGCAAAAATAAATTTTAGTCTTAGAACTTTTATATATATATATATATATATGTATATATATATGTATGTTTCTTGTTTCTTCTATTTAGATATTTATCGTAGATATCAGATCCATTGTACACAAACTTCGATTATTTAAAAATTATAAATAACTATTCAATGGAGTTCGTCTTCATCTATCATATTTAATACCTCCAAAAATTATATTAAGTTTCAATAAGAAAACCGTTAGTGCAGTTTATGCAGTTACAACTAACGGCAATCTAAGTAATATTGAAAATTTTATTGACGATCGTTTACAAAATATAATACCGCAGATGTTGATTTCAATTCGAAACTAGTGAATATTTTCAGTTTTGATGGAAATGCCATTGTGCTGAGTTTTTTTATAACTTTCGTCAATCGTTCCTCATAAGAGAAGAATTTACCATCAAGATTTCGTATTATAAAAATATAAAAGTGAAAAAATGTTTGATTCTCACGAGTCAACTGATTTTCTTCGTTGTGTCGATAAATTGATATCATCCATTAAAACGTTGAGCAAGCATTTATTGTCGTTGGATTATGATCGTTCACATCACAACGGCTATGATATGAATGATACTAAGCAACCCACAAAATTGAAGGTTAGTTGCTCTTACTGTACTTCAAGTACTATAAAGAGATATAGCCTTAGTATATCTAGTGCTTTATCTACGTACAACGTACTATGTAGGTCAGGGGCGTACCTCAACCTTCAGGACAGGGTGGAGGAGTAAGGTAATTTTTTTGACGAACATTTTCACAATATGTATAGAAACGGATAACGATTTTTGGAGGGTGCCAGTTTTACATTTCAAAAAGTATTTTTCTGTAGGACAAACAAAAGACCTTAGAAAGCAGAATGGGGGTTACCTCTCTCTACGTGTTACGCTCATGTTCAAATATTCCTATAAATGTATCCCATTTATACACGCCTGAATAAAGATCTGACTATGTTTTTTTACCTTAGACATTACTCGACCACAATGCTCTCTTACTCGACTTGGTGGAATGAGTTTTCCTGTATGAACTTCTTAGAAAGTCCGGAAAAAAAAAATGTTTTTCATAAAATATTCTACAAAAGTAACTGAAATTCTTCTTATGATCGCATTTTTTTACCTTTCCGTGGCATATTTAGAAGGTAGAGTTTTGGTAGACTACTATCTGAGATAAAATGAATTCTATTTCACAAACTACCGGGATAGAAGAATCTAGTTGAATGATCTACATGACCTTCTAAGGTCATAATTCAAGGTTCTTCGGGATTTCACAAGGTCAAGAAACTCGTAAGATCTTGAAGGCTTAATAAAATTCTACAAAATCTTGTCTTAAGTCTGAACTTGAATCAAGAAGCCAATATAAGATTTTACAAGGAAATATCAGGTCTTTCAGGGTCACGTGACTTGTTTCTCTGGTTCTTTTCTGCTCTTCAAATCTCTCTATGTATATGAACTGTCTGACTTATCGACAAACAAAAATCCATAAAAAACAATGACTGTTAAAAGAAGTTTTGAGTGATTGTTCTACATAGGACCTGACTGGTGGCAGTACACACGCATTAATTAGTCGGTGACGAGCGACACCTGCCGATCTGCAACAGTATCGCTAAAAACACAAAACGAAATCTACTTCTATCACTAAGTATTACAGTTCTTACCGATTTAAAGTTTTTTCTGCATCAGAATAAAAGCAAAAACATATCTTAAGTACTATATCAAAATAGTACTATATAAAATAATACTTTTAAACTATATTAAGACGGAAAACCAATCTTGGTTGAAACAAGCGAGCTAAGTTTTGCATTAAAGTGCAAAACATAGTTTGTATTTCACAGTCTTTATTTTATACATCGGTTGAAGCAGTGCGATGAGTCGATTTTATGCATGCTAAATTTCTTTTTCAGTTATTTTTATGTTCTTGTTTAGTTTAGATTCTTATTTCTAGTTTGGTTATAGACAAACGGATGTTTGTCGGTTTTCGATTTTGATTTAAAATATATAGCCAATGTTTCAAAGAAACTTTGCTTGTTTTTTGTTTAGCACGTTAATATGGGATAAATATTATATTTTTTTCGTTTTTAGACAAAAGCCGTAGTTGTCATTTTAATCAAAATCACTTCTGTTGTTACATGAACTTTTTTTTCTCTCCCTTAAGAATACACATTTTTTTCAATTTCTTTTTTGCATTTCCTTTATCTGATGAAGAAAAAAAATTTTTTGTACAATGTTGCACCATCGTTTAAATTTAAAATGAATCTGTATTAGTTGTAAGAACAATCAAAATCATTTTCTTACACTACAAATAAAAATTAGTATTATATTTACGGCACAGAAATTTTTTCAGTAAAAAAAAGTCATATACACCATAACAGAGTGAAGACTATGTAGAAGTGAAGATGTTCAACGCAAAACTCTATTAAAAAGAAGAAAAAAAAGAACGTCGACGGATTAAAGGAAACTACTGAAAGAACAAATAACAGCACAATTTTATTTTGTGTGTGCGTGTGTATGTGTGTGAAAGTAAGGAAAACGAGAGAAAAAAAAAGGCGTTTTCTTTTGCCTTTCAAGAGTAAACTGAAAATAGTTTAGGTTGAACATATGTTTTTTCTTGTAGTAGAATAGCAATAACATAAAAGTTAGCAATTTAAATATGTAAATAATTTGTCAGGTGAGGAAGAGATCAAGGAAAAAAAAGATTTTCATTAGACTTTGATTTTCAGTGTTATCTTCATTCATAAGGGAGAATAGATATTTGACTTGGTTTCTTTCAGAAAACAAAGAAATTTATTGTATATCTTAATTATGTAACAAAAAAAAGAAAACTATCGGAATAGTCTAAAACAGCTCCGAACATATAAACAATTCTCCTATAATGTCGATTGACGTTGTATTTAACAAATCCATCCAATTAACAACAGAAAGAATTGTCAGATAATGAAAAAAAAAAGAAATCCTGCACAACTAGATACAGTTATCTATTAATCAACTAGTGCTATCTGTGTGTTTGAGTCTGTTAAACGTGAGATTTGCCTATCTAAAAGACAAAAAGTGATGGAGAAAAAAAAATGTCTACCATAAGTTTTCTTCTTTTTTTTTCTGATACAATAATTCTTTCGTTTAGGCAATCAAAGATGCGTTAAATACATTAAATCCCGCTGTTCAAACAGCTCTTATTCACAAAGAACAACAAGTTAAACATTTTCCGGAACAAACGAATAAAATTAATATATTAATTGAGGAACTTTGTTCAGAATATGAAAAATTACAAATAAATTATAAAAATAAATATAGGTAAGAAGAAATAAACATCATTTCTGTTTTCTCTGATCTAGTTAACCATTATCGAACTACATCTTAGTGAATTGATCAAAGAGACTAGACAATACAAAGAGTATAAATATTTTATTGAACATTTATCAAAATGGTTAACATCAACTAATGAAAATATTAATGAACTATTAAAAACAGTCAACAAAGAACGGACATCACAAATAATTCGGGTAAAAAAATAAAATTTAATAAAATAACGTAAATTAATTGTATTGAGTTTATTTGATGTATAAAATTCGATCTTTTTTTTCTAGAATCTAGATGAATTGACGAAATATAAATCGTTATTAGAACGTGCTACGTTACTTAATCGTGATATGTTATTAAGTCTACCAAATGGTGATCATGCTGATCAAATGAAAAATGAAATTGAACTCGTTAAAGAACAATGGCAATCATTAATTGACTCATTAAATATGCTTAAAGAAAAGTGAGAATAGCAGTAAAACAATACCAACTAACAATCATTTTTAGAGTTAACAATCTTTATTTTTACTAAATAGACATGCATCTCGAATTTCATCTCCTGATCCAACATCAATGTCAACATCAAAAATCAATGATGATAATGATGATTCGAGATCAAAATTATCCAATGATCATTTTAAAACTTTAGAAGATAATATTCAATGTTGGATAGCATTGACGAAACAAATTCTTAATCAAAAATGTTCAGTATTTGATGAAACATCAAGTGAAAATCTCATATATCAATTGAAAGTGAGTTAGAAAGAAAACGGAAGATAGACAAATATGTCGATAATTTTCTTTCTATCTAGGATTGTGAAAAAGAACTAAATCGATTAAAAATCCACATCATGAACTTAATGGATGATAAAAATAATGTACAAGAAAGAATCAAGTTTTTTATGGATGAATTGAATACGGTATTGTTAAGTACTCTTTCTCTATCCCATATTTTTTTCTCTTATCTATATGATTTTAAGACAAAATAAATTTATATCTGATGAATATGTTTCATTGATCTCTCTTTTTCTCTCTGTTTCTAGCTAGAAGAACAAGTCAAAACTGAACGTTTAAAATTAGAAAATCGTGTTGAACAATATCGATGTTTTTGGGATGAATTAACAAGTTTAAATGATTGGTTAATTCGGTTTAATAATAATAATAATGTTGATGCACGAGTAAGTGATTGACATGATATTTAATAGCAGCACGTGATAGAATGTATTAAATATGTGAACGTTTAGACTGTGGAATTAGCATTAACTCAACGACAACAACATTTTCAAGATGTTATTTTAGAATATAAACATTTAAAAGCAAATTATAATGATGAAAATGGTAAAATAAATATACCAGATACTTTACAAATGAAAATTGATTCAGTATTAAATATGTGGGAACAATTATCAACTAGATGTTTCAAAGACAAAGGTGAAAAAAGTAAGTGAACTAATTAAAATATAATATTATTATATATCTGGGTATAAGCATAGTAGATATTATTAAAAATAAAAATGAAAATTTTGAGTCGATGAAAACGATCGAACATGATCGTTTTTTCTTTTTTAATGAAAGAAACGCTTCGTTGGTTCTTCTGGTTTACGTAATTTATGTACGATGTTGTCATCTCTGTTCGGTTGAAAAAGATGTGAGATATATATATATATATATGTGTGTGTGTTTATTTAATTAGTATCTAAATGTCGTGAATATGTTTGTATCATCGCATTGCTTAAACATGGACATCTTTTTCTCTTTTGATAATAATATTACTATTTTGTAGAAAACTAAGTTAAATTGGACATTTCCATACACATTTAAAAAGAGATCAGAAAATATTAGCACATTGAGCTTCAAAAATCTAAAACAGTTGTGCATAGTATTTCTCTCCTATAAAGAAAGAGAGAGAGAGAGAGAGAGAGAGAGAGAGAAAAAAATAAAACCCGCAGCACTTGATTATTGATGTATCATAAGTTCATACGTGCGACATTTAAATAAAATTATTATTCGTGTTCATATAGGCAGGAAATAGAATAAGGTAAAATTTTGATTGAGATATAAATATTCAATTATTTTTTTTATGTGATCTCTGACTTATAACTATTAGAATATATCGCCGTTGTAGATCACATAAGGGTCGTCAATAACAGCGGTGTCTACTTTGTCTTTTTCTTGGTTTTATTCAAAATTAGAATGTATACTGTGTATAAAGTATCCAGTTCCACACTATTCCGTAAGTGAACATCTTAATAACGATATTTTTCCACTTTGAATCATATTCGATATTTTGAATATTTAATGTTTGCATTTGTTATGCTAGAAGAATGAATGTTTGCTTAAAATACGAGTTCATTTTTTTACTACGTTTAAAATCTCGAAATAATTTTCGTGTAAATGAATATACGTTTCCTTATTATCGTTATCAGTATTAAAGTACGCTGAAACTGAATAGTTTTTATTTTGCCTTCTTATAACGTATAATGCTCAATGAGAGAACCATTCTTAAAATAATTGCACTTCGTGTTAATTTATCCTCTTTCCTCTTTCTCTGAATAAACCAAAATTTAAAAAAAAGAAAAAGAAAAATTGATCAAATAGCAACTGTAATTAATGATTATTAGAGTCATAAATATTATAATTAAAAAACTGGAAGTTAAAACAGAGAAAAAAAAGTGCATAAAGTTTTTGTTTGTTATTATCATTATTATAACAATCGAGAGAAAGATTGCAAATGAAAGAAGTCAGTCAATTTGACGGATGAGCAAACGAGGAAGTTCTTTTTTTTGTTACTATTGTATAGATGTAATAATAATAAAACTCAACTAAAGAATAGAGGGAATATATGTAATTGAATTCGTAATTCCATTCTACACAGCGAATATGTTTACTTAAAGTTTTTCCTTTCTTTTTTTTTTCTTCCCATCCGCCAACGCGTACTCATTTTCCAAAACGTGATGATTTTGTTCTTATATTTAGAAATAACAGAGGAAGAGAACGTAGTGTCAAGGGGGGCTTTTTTCCGGTTTTTTTCTTTGCCTTTAAGAAATAATTGTAAACTAATTAGGAATAAAAACAATGACAAAAAGGGTAAATATACACCAGATAATCGTTTTTTGAATTTTATCGAGTACTATCTTAGAAGATACTTAAACCTTGTGTAATTTAAATAAAAATTTAATGACTTTTTTTCCAAACATCAATTCTCACCGATTTCTAACACTAGTAATCTTCTTATGCACTAGTAATTTTTTTAATTGAAAAAATGTCACTACTCATACCTTGAACAGTATGAACGATAAAAATTATTTTTAGCACTGAATTATAGTTCTTTTTATCATGATAAAGTTTATAAAACATCTGTCTATATATGTATATTTGTCTAGAACCGTTTGTACAAAAAATAGAACAAATGAAACGAGATTTATATGGTTGTCCGTGACATGAAATAAAACAGAACAGCTGCTGTATAGACCCTAGTATAATAATGATTGCGCGTGTTTATAATGAAGAAATAAATAATAAAAACTATTTTTTTTTCTTATGTCATAAATAGCTCTTCTCTTTCTCTCTCTCTCTCTGTTTCTGTGTTAATAGAGTAGATGTCATTTAAAAAAAAGGCATTTGTCTTCTTCTTAGATTCTGCCTTTTTATTTCCTATTATAATTAGATTGAATATCATAGGAATTTATTATTATTACTTTTCATTTGTCTATGCTTAGTCTTGAACAGCTCAATCGTGTCGTACAGCGCGATCATAATTATAATTATTGAATAACATAAAAAGTATGTGTATATATATATATCTATATATATAAAAGAGGATAAGAATAATAATATCTCTTTTTTTTGTTGTCAGAAATTTGGAGTTATATACCTATAGGTAAAAAGAAAGAATAAGAAAGAAAAACATATTGTGTAGTGGTGGGGGTTGAGATAGACGGGTCGATGATCTTCCTATTCTTGGTCTATTGTGTGTGTGTGTGCGTGCGTCTATCATTCGTACTTCCGTAATTTCTTTCTTTTTTTTTTTTTAAAAAAAAAGCAAGAATTTTGTTTTCATAATTTATTCCCTATGGTACGCTTGTTGTTTCTGATTGTACATACTTAAAATAGAAACCACGTAAGCACCGGCCAATATTCAAAGTAAGAAAATTAAGATTTTATTCGAATAAATTTTCTATAGAGTTAGGTTTGACATAAACAAATAGTTTAATTGTTTTATGTTTAAAAGTGTTCATTCTCGAGTTAGGAAGAGAGAGTATACATTGATGAGTACTCAAAAATTTTTTCTACTCTTTTAGTAAAAATAGTATGTCTCGATAGAAATATATTTATATTCTATAAAATTGATCTTAAATTGAAGGTAAAAATAAACTAGTCATTTTATTTTTTTGTAAAAAAAAGAAGCTTACCTATACCGCGATATTAGAGCACAGATTTGTGCAAAAATTATGGAAAATTTCTCGAAACTTCTTTAGATTTCTGAGAGACTCTTCATCAAACAAATTAAATGAGATGTTTCTTGGACATTTTGGAGTAAAAACAATTCGGGTCATTAAAAAATATACGCCATTTTAAGCAAAAAATTTCTTGTTCCATGCCTCTCTTAAAAATATTTTCATTATAGTCGGTGATGAACAACAACTATCGTCGACTTTACTTGCGAATGATAGTGAATTTAATCAATTATTAACAGAAGGTGAATTATTATTAGAAAAAAATGTTTACATTTTGGATAAAAACGACATTCTTCTTCTTAAAACAAGTATAGATGTAAGTTGATATGTGTACATATATTTTTATTTTTAAGAATTTGACCTCTATTTTAGAATTACCTTAATGAATTTGAAAAGAAATATGAAGCACTTTCTGGAATGTTACATGTGATCTGTTCATCGCCTAAAGAACAACAATCGATTGGATTTACATCGAAAGGTATTGTCTCAACGGAATTCTTTTATGTTATTGTTTTTCCTATATATTTCCATGATGCATAAAAACGGATTAATTTGATTAAGCCGTTTTACATTAATCATCAGACTTTCAACAAAAAAAAATATAATAAGTTAGTTTTAATAGTGCAGATAATATATAATTCAAAATGGTTGCTTTTTAAAACGTTCTTTCTACTCTTCGGTACATTTTTGAAAACAAAGAAAAAAACCAAAAAAGGTTTATAGAGTCAAAAAGCTTTTTTTTATTCAATTATATCTAACTATAATAGTTCGCTTTTTATATTGTTTATCACATTACAGCATTCCATTTTTTTCGTAACCTTTTATTTAGCTATCGACTCTTATTTCGTTTAACACTGTTTTATATCTTTTCTATAGCTTTCAACACCGAAACTTCAAGTAATACAATTAGAAATGCACTTCTTCAACGTCAAAGAACCTTATCAGAAATGTTAATTGATACAGATTCAATAGAAAAATTACGAGTTAATTTTGTGGCACATTTTAGTGATAATGAAAACTACTTTGATGATAAATTAATACCGGTGAACGATAAAACAGAAGCGCATGATGCTCTAATAGAAAAATGTCATCAAACGCTCAAGAAATATGAGCATACACAAGATAAAACAAATAAAATTCATACATTGATTGAGTGGGTTGAGAAAAAACAAGAAGAAGAAAAACTTAAGAGTTCCAACACCAATAATCCGTAAGATATTATTTCATTAATTATCAAAACATATATTTCCTAATGATTTCGTTTAATTTATAGTGATTTATCTGAAAATACTGAATTAGAAAATATTAAAGCACCCATTGCTACTCTAGACCTTTCAAAAAGTTTAGATGATTTTGCAGACTACATACAAGAAATTGAAGCCAATGTTGCTACATTGAAACGTGAAGCAATGAGAGCAACGCATGACCCATCTACTGAACAAACATATCAGACTGTATTAAAACAGATTAATGAACCACCTCAAATAAGTAGTTATTCTCAGCAATTAGAACAACGTGCTAATGAGTTACATCAAAGATGGAACCAGATTCAAGTAGAAATGAAGGAGTTAAAGTAAGCGGTTGGTTTAACGTAAAACATTGTTAAAAAAAATTGATGCTATATATTTTATCTTTTATACTTTAGCGATAGTACTTGAAAGCTACTTTGTTTTTGTTTCAGATTGTTGATTACGGATCCCAAAAGTGTAAATGATTTAATTGAAAACGTCGATAGTTTAGTTAAAAATCTTCGTGAAAAGGAAGAACAAATCCGAATAAATAATAATCAGATAATAGACGACTATACTCAAATACCAAATTTTATTAATGACTGCAAAGTTAATATAGACTTTTTCTCGTAACAATAGCTTCTTTACAAATGAAACCTTTAAACTTTGTAGCGAATTATCACCGAACTCGAACAACAACGCTCCGTTGTGGAAAGAATAATCAATACAGGAAAACAAATGTATCAAGATAAAGATGTTAGTAGCGGTACAGAAAGCGCAGGTAAATTAAAATCTATTATCATAAATCTTACCCTAGTAAATAATGCATATAGCTCTTTTTCGAAGCAGAAACACTCCTTATAACTGTGTTCAGATGTCTGATTAATTAATTACACGCGTGTATTATCGGCCTCTGTGCTGAATTGAACAATGAAGTTAGTCAACTTGAAGAGAGCAGTTCTCATAAAACTATGAAAATATATTAAAAAATACAGTAATATAGTAGTAAACTATCTGTCATATTCAGAGTACTACTGGGTAACTTATTAAAGGTTAATATCCTCTTTTCCATTGGTCCTCTTTTTATTCAATCAGAAGAGGTCTATTCGTTTTATGTTTTTCTTCTCGTTGTTTCCTTTCAGCTCCTAACAGTAGCCCCAGGGAGAGACTATTTCCGTCAATTCGTATTCATCCTGGCTTCTTGAAAGTACGATCTGAAACTAAAAGGAAGCAGCTATTTTTCGTTTTTCAAATGTTAAGTTAGGCGTTAGCTCATGTCCAATTTTTTCATATAGCATACGTTAATCGTGGAGTACTATATGTAAAAATGTCTGAACGCTGTCATTTATGGACAAACTATCAGAAAGTGGATCTATCCCTGCTTGAGGGAGTGAAAGACTTTTTGCCACTAACGGCCATTATCGAATTCTGAAAAAAGCTTATGTTAAAATACTCTTTGTTTAGACGGTTTATCGGAATATTGTAGGTGTCCCTAAGATATTTTTACTGTCAAATTTGATAACAGATTTTTTCTACTCGTATAATATGATCTAAATCGCATCTGACATTTTGTATGAACTGAATTTGGAAGACTTTTTACGAAGAATCTTAACTCTGAACTTATGTAAACACTTTGATTGATTTCTATGGAAAAAATAGCTTAAGGATTTAACCAACAACAGAGATAGAGGTGCATTAATTGAGTGATAAAAAACGTAACGGTACTGTGATTGAGTGGTTGTTTACTTAAATGTGCGTACCAGTTGAGAAATGTGATAACATTCCAGGCCAATAGCAAGGATTTTTGTGAAGGGAGTGACCGATAGTTTTTTGCTTTTAGAGATAGTGTGAAAGTTTTTTCTGATTGAGTGTAGAAATGTTGTACAAAAAATTCATATAATATTAGAGAAAAAGAAATATCTTTTTTTTCTACCGTCAGGAAAACCCTTTGTCCGACGTCACTCATACACAGTTTTAGTTTGATTTCCATAGTATTGTGAGCTGACTCTACTCCACCTTCGGGACCGAGTAAAGGAAGTATGGAAACACAAGAAGTTTGACGTGATTTAGCGAGAAAAAAATCATTTCAAAAGTTCAACGGGGTACGGTCCCCCAATCCTCCCTTTGGTTACGGCTCTGGAAACATCCCTATGTTTTTGTTGGACAGTTATGATCTTTCTAACGCGTTACTATCTCAGTTTTCAAATACATGGTGCTTATGCTGACTGTATTAAATCACTAGCGTTTGTTCAAAGGTGAAAGTAACTTTTTTTAATACAAATTTAAATATTCATATACAACGGATTCTTCATTGACTTGAATATGCAAAAATCTCTTATTGAACTTTTAGACGATACTTATGTAGTGAAAAAACATTCTGATTTAACTTTACGAAAAGTTCGTCGTAATGTTGTACAACTTAGTCAACGATGGAAAAATGCAAATTCACAAATTAAAGATCGTTTAAAGCATCTACAACGTGCGCAAACGGTGAGAAACAAAATAAGTTCAATATAGATCATACAAATAATCGTTGCGTATACTTTAGAATATTGATGGCTTATTTCGGAAGTGTGATTATTTGAACAATCAACTGAATACTTATGATCTGCAAAAACTTCAACAGCCGGAAGTACGTTCATTAACTGCAGAGCTTACTCCTCTTGAAATTGAACAATCAAAGGTAAAATTCTTTCATTGAGGTCGTTAATAAACAACAATCACTGTATTTTTATTTTTCAGCTTCTTCTAGCAAATTTAATGTCATGTAAAGCCGATATTGATACTGTTAATCAAATAGTAAGAAATATTGACTCTGATTACAATATATCTCCTTCTGTACAACAAACAGGCCGTATACAAGACATAAACAATCGGTAAACTAGATTTGATTCTTCTAATAATTATTCTTTATCATCTTTTTTTTGTATCAGATGGAACTATTTGATCTCTTCTGTAACTCAACGTGTTCAACTTTTGCAAGATTCATTACGTTACTCTTCTGAATCAGACAGAGAATCATCAGCTTATTCTCACTCCGTCGAACCGCCTTGGCAAAGGTCAACAGCGTCAAACAAAGTTCCTTACTATATCAAGTAAGATTGTAGTAACTGTTTCATTTGCTTTTTTTGTTCTATAAAGAAAAATTATTTCACTTCTGTGTAATAATTATGTCGTTTATTTAAGTCATTCCGATCGATCAACTTCTTGGGATCATCCAAAAATGCTCGATTTAATGCGTTCATTTTCTAATTTGAATGACATCAAGTTTTCCGCTTATCGAACTGCGATGAAGTTACGCACATTACAAAAACGATTATGCCGTGAGTTTTCAGCTCTTATTTTATAAATACTAGATTTTTCTTTTATTGTTTATTATGTTTCCAGTTGATTTAACACCGCTCGGAAATATCATTAGTGTATTTGAACAACAGCCAACACTAGATTCTGTCATTTCTTTATCAAACTACGATAATCACATTGATGTAGCAAAAATTCTACATTATTTACAAAATATATTTGAAAAAACATCAATTGAATATCCACAGTTATTAAATGTGACATTAACAGTTGACTTGACATTAAACTGGTTGCTGAATGTTTATGATACGTAAGTGTTGCAATTATACATTAAACATTCTTATCCTTATCCTTCCATGTTTAGATCTCGAACAGGAACAATTCGTTTATTATCAATAAAAATTGCATTAGCATTACTTTGTCGTGGAAATATCGAAGAGAAATATCGATGTAAATAAATTAAACAGTTTATCTGAGCAGACACGTTTTGAGATTGTCGTCTTTCCATTTTTCTAGATATTTTTTCCCTCGCTGCTAGTGAAGGCGAGGCAAAAGATATGGTTAATAGAAAGAACTTATCAATTTTGTTCCATGAAGCAATAATGGTACAGATTTTTTGTGTCTCTCTAATTTATAAAGCTATATTTCCATATTTATTCTAGATACCTAAGCAATTGGGAGAAGTAGCTGCATTCGGTGGTTCCAGTGTTGAGCCATCCGTTAAGAGCTGCTTTGAATACGTACGTATTTCAAAATAACATTTATGTTCCTTAACAAGCATTTTCTCATCTATAATTGTATATTTATATATTTTTTTTCTGATTTTAGGCGAATAATCCTGATGCTATCAGCGCTACTGATTTTCTTGAATGGGTAAAACTTGAACCTCAATCGCTTGTATGGTTACCTGTTATGCATCGCTTGGCTGCCAGTGAAAATGCTAAACATGAAGCACGTTGTAATATTTGTAAAGAGTATCCGCTTATTGGTTTTCGTTATCGTTCATTGAAACATTTCAATTGCGATATTTGTCAAAACTGTTTTTTCTCTGGAAAACAAACAAAATTTTATAAACTAGATGATCCATTACAAGAATATTATACAACTGTAATTATAACTTTTAAGCATAAACTCCACAAATTTGGCTATTATTTATTCATTTCTCCTTTTAGACAACAGCGTCTGAAGATATCCGAGATTTTTTTCGAATATTTAAAAACAAACTCTGGTCTAAACATCGTAAACAACCAAAATTAGGATATCTTCCATTACCGCTATCATTCGATGAAACAAATGATTCAATAGTAGCAGCAGCTACCGTCACAACTTCAAATCAAAAGTAAATTTTGAACAATATTATTTCTGCGGAGACGAGCGTTTTTAAAACTAACTTTATTTCTTTTCTTTAGCTCTACTAATATCGTCAATTATTCACCAACTCCTGCTACTCGCGCATACACTCAGCAGAGTGTAGTTGAGTCGTAAGTGAACAAATTATTTAATTCATCCGATGCTCTTTAAATTGAACTTCTTATCCTGTTTTTCTAGAGATGATGAGCATTCAATTATTGCTCAACATTGTCGAAATTTGAATAATTTTATTCAGTCATCCGTATGTGTTTTTTTTGGAAACTCTTTATCGTATGACAAGCACTTATTAAAGTACATTTGAATTTTCTTATAGCCTCGTCTACCAACCGCGTCAATGTCATCAACAGAACTATTAACACGATCCTCATCATTAGACAATGAACAACGACATGAATTAGAAGCAATAATAACAGATTTAGAAGATGAAAATCGTTTATTACAAAATGAATATAATCGTTTATGTAAACAACATATTGAAAAATCACAATTAATAAATGAACATGAACATTCGTCTAATGAACAAATAATGTCCTATAATGATTTAGAAATGTTACGTGAAGCAAAATTATTACGTCATCATAAATGTAAATTAGAGGCGAGAATGAAAATATTGGAAGATCATAATAAACAACTTGAATTACAATTGAGAAAATCAAAGCAGCTACTAAGACAAGTAAAAAATGTTAGACTTTTATCGTTCTTCGTTGTTTCAATTTTTTCATTGGATTTTAGCCGAATACACGTTCACCAGCTCTATCACACCAATCAGTCAGACAAATGAGCCTTGGACATATGTCAGGTAGGATTTTTTAACAATAGGATATGATCTGATTATAGACTTTCATTCTATCAGTAGGTGGTGAAAGTAGCAGTCCAATTCACACATCAGGTACCTCTTTAAGAAGATCGGTCGAGCGAAGCTTGGAACGACAGCCAAGTAAGTGTTTATATACTTCTCTTGTACTTTCCCCATGCAAAAAGACTACCTTTGTCATCTTTTATTGTATTTATGTTTATTAAGATCTTATTACAATCGATAATTTGTTTTCAATGGCTGATGATATAAATCGTGCTGTAGTCGATTTAGTACAAATTATTACTGATCACAATGGTCAACCTACTCAGCAACCTTCTCAGCAACATCATCGACGCCAGCCAACATCTGACAATGAATTAAAAACGTGAAATTTATCTGTATTGTTGTTGTTGTTGTTGTTGTCTTTATCTGTGTTTTACTCAGAATATTTTAAACTTTTTTTTATAACGTTGTTTTTTTGTATTTGTGTTTGTGCGAGAATTAACAGTGTATGTCTGATTATCAATTTAATCAAAATTTTTTTGCACAACGATCATACTAATTATACTCAGGTTTATAGTCGAACGCATTTTTTTTTTATTTCATTTTTGCTAAAAAGAAAATACATTTTTGAGAATTATTTATTTATTTACATTTTTGTTTGTTTTTCTATTTTTCATGTTTGTTAACGGATTGTTTTGTTGTTTATCTGTTTTTGTAAATTTTAATAATAAAGATATTTGGTAGTAAAAATATGTATAAGATCAACTTTACGTTCTTTCATGGCGTCATACAATATGGTAGCAAATATTGTGTTCAATTTAATATAGTATAGCATAGAAAATGTTGTATTAGTTGAATTAAACACACGTCTTTTGATTTGTATTTTATTTTCTCAGAATACCAGCAAAAATAAATATGTCTTGTACAATCCTTACATTAATTGTCACAGATATCGTTAAACTGTGCCTAGCAATTTTCGTTTTAGATTCGGGTAGCTCTGAACAACATCTGTTATAAGTTTATGTTTTTTTTTTAATTCAATCATTTCAGACTTGGATGAACTGAAATTTCAGGTGATTGAATTGTAAACAATTAAAAAACCTACAAAACAAATAATCGTTTCTACTGCACAACTTATCCAAGTATGATATTCAAGCTTAACTTTATTATTTTATTTTGGATCAGTAGAAGTTTTCTGTCAAAATTAATATTTTTCTTTTTCAGATGTCTCGTTTATCATTTGTTCTGGTTCGAAAATGTTTGAAACCATTACAAATAGTTCGAACGTTTACATCCTTGAATACTGTCGTTGCTGAACAAGATAAACTTTTAGTTCAAAATAAAAATCCACTCCCCACTGGTTCTAAACGGACACCATTATTTAATTTTCATATGAGTCATCAAGGACGAATGATCGATTTTTCTGGCTGGCAATTACCTGTTCAATATAGCGCAAGTATTGTTCAATCTCACATACATACACGAGCACATTCTAGCCTATTTGACATTTCACATATGTTACAAATTAAAATACATGGAAAAGATCGTATTAAATTTATCGAACAATTGGTTGTGAGCGATATTGAAAATTTAAATATTAATTCAGCTTGTCTAACGTTATATACAAATAAAATGGGAGGTATCATTGATGATTTAATTATAACAAAAACGACCGATTATTTATATGTTGTATCAAATGCCGGCCGGTAGGTTGCAACGATCCCTCATTCCATGTGCAAGAAATTGGGGAAATAGTATGCCTTACTTTAAGAGCTGAAAATGATTTAAGACATTTGAATGAACAATTGGAAAAATCAAACGATTTGGATGTGAACATCGAAGTATTATCCAATCAAGCATTATTGGCACTACAAGTAAGAATGTATAATACTGATGTTAAATTTTATTCCTATTTTGAATTGTCTCGTTTAGGGTCCGTCCTCTTCGGTTGTATTGCAAAAGTTCGTTCCATTTGACTTGGCAACTCTCGCCTTCATGGAGAGTGCATCGACGACATTTTCAAACACAATCCAATGCCGTATTAATCGGTCTGGTTATACCGGTAAGCATAAAGGCTTTTTTTGTTAAGAAATATCTTTCAAATTCATCTGTACTAGTTAACATTGCTGACTTAAATTTTTTAATATAAAATTATCGTTTGTTTTTGTGGATAGACATCCTATAATCGAACTAAACTCTCTCTTTTCTTTCGTTAGGCGAAGATGGTTTTGAAATTAGCCTTGATGCTACTGATGCAGAACAAGTTGCTTCGTTACTCTTAGAATCGAGCGAGGTAGCTCTAGCTGGTCTAGGTTGTCGTGATTCATTGAGATTAGAGGCTGGTTTATGTCTTTATGGAAATGATATAGATGAAAGGACAACACCTGTAGAAGCTAATTTAACATGGACTATTGGTAAAAGACGGCGAGAATTAGCCGATTTTCCAGGAGCCGACATTATTTTACGACAAATTCGAGATGGAGTTGAACGAAAACGAGTTGGAATAGTAACAAATGGACAGTGTCCACGTTCTGGCTCTGCAGTTATAGATCAAAAAGATGAAAAAATTGGACTAATAACGAGTGGATGTCCCTCACCATCACTTAAGTATAACATTGGTATGGGCTATGTATCCACGGCTAATGCCAGAATTGGCACAGGTGTCTATTTAGTTGTGAAAAATAAAAAGATTCAGGGAAATATTGTCAAATTACCGTTTGTACCATCTAAACATTATAAACCAAACGCAACGAAAAAATAATGTCACCATCTAATTTTGTATGTTCCTATTCTAGCAATAGATAACTAAAGAAACATTGTTAACTTATTATTTTGAAAAATAAGCTTTGAGATTTCTTCTTTTTCACTAAGTTTTCCGGTGCAACAGTTGTTCACTTTATTGATGTGTAATGGTTAATTCTTTTGAAAATATATCATGTTTACATCCACTGGATCCGAATCGTTAAATATTAAACGCGTCTTTTCAAGCCCCATCTGATGAAGTGGCCCTCATTGAGATTTGAAAACGTTTAACCATAGAAAACAACCAACTTTTGAATGCCAGGCTCTTCATTTTTAAGAGTTTTAGCAAGTGCTGCGCATCTATAATTCCACGGGATTATAGAACGGAAGTTGACCTACTGAGGACACGCGTTGAATGCATATCTTGTTGTCTTGTTTTGGCTTGATTCCGTGGAGAAAAGATGATTTACAAAACGAGCCTATTTTTCGAAAAAAGCGACCCTTTTAAAAGTTTTCCTGAGACTCTCCGTAACGTTTTGAAATTTTTCGTCTATTAGAGATTCTATAGATTTTAATCTGGCAATTGCAGCTCAAACAAATATTTCGTTTAAACAATGATGAAATGTCCGTTTTGCTGGGAAATGGGACCTACTAGGCACGAAAGGGCACCGCACTGTTGTTTTAAAATCTTTTGAACATGATAGTGGGAATCAGGAGATCGAGTTGTTCGTTTAATATTTAACGATTCGGATCCAGTGGATGTAAACGTGATATGTTTTCGAAAGAATTAGCCAATTTTCAAATTACTTTTCTTGATGATTTGTTTTTGGTCAGCCTTTTTCTATGTTTTCAAGTGAAATATATGTATTTGTTTTATGATCTGATCTGGTTATAGGATCATCATTTAGAATTGTTATAATTAAACCTACATTAACACTGTTACTGTGATATTTTTTTGTTTTGTTCAGCGCTCTACGAAAAGTAATAATCAAAAGATGATAATCATTTATTGAATACAATTACTTATTGAAGTTTGGATGAAACGAAATCTTAGTTTATGTTACATTCAGGGAGGGCTTGCTTTATTTTTTCTGGGAACTCCAGAAAATCTAAATACTTCTTTGGGTGGTAAATATGTACCCTCTGGCAGCAGGCATGGGCGAGTCCGATGGGTACTGAGTCCGAGTCCTTAAAAGTTCAAGCCGAGTTCGAGTCCATTTCAAGTTTTAGATTCTTTTTTGATGAGGGTGGTTTATATTTTAATTTCCTGAGCCCTGGATAGATATTTGATTTTTAGAAAATAAGATTACGTTCCATGTCCGTCTCCCGAACAAAATTTTCAATTTCATGTGAAACAGTAGGTGTTGTTATTTCGCTTTTTATTTTTTTCAGTTTATTTGTGTTAAAAGTTGAATAGATCGGACTCGAAATATAAAAACTCAAGTCCGAGTCTGAGTCCACCAAAAAATCTTCCAGTCCGGACTCGCCCATGTCTGTCTGGCAGATGAATTTCGATTTAACTCTCAATCTAGATAAAATCAAATATATGAAACTGCTTGTGTCAGCGTGATTGTACGCACCTTAGTCGAACGTACTTTTATTTGAACAATACAAATCTGTATTGAGTTTCTTAGAACGAAATATGATATTTTCTCTTTCTTATACATCATATCGAACATGTTCATCTTAAAAGTCAATAAAATGAAGAAGCTTTTATCAAAAGCCTGTAATCCACAGGGTATTTCTGAGCAACAATGATGACTAGACTAGTGCCTGCATATATTATATAAATGAGTATTTTGAATTTATCTGATGATTTAGTCCGTTGTCATTATTTTTCAGTGAGATTAACTAATTTCTATAATTTTATAGAGAATCTAATGAATTGTCAAAAGTTGTTTTGGTAAAAATCTTCATCGATTTTGAGTTACAACCATTCTGCTAAGTTACATTGCGTTTGGACATTCCGATAAATAGTAAGGATTTTCTGTGTCAAGAGAACCTGAAGATATGACTAATGACAGTTCCACTTATGTTATAGTTTGTGTTTTCTAACTATGGCATTGAAGTCGAGATTTGTGCTGGTAATAGATTTTTAATTTAAAAGTAGCATTTACCACTTCAATCTTTGGAACAAGAAAAAAAGCAAAAATACTTAAAACATTTTTCTAAATCACAAAAGAAAACAGTCACTGAATAATCCTTAATGTATTCAAATATCAATAATAAATTTGAATAATGATTTTACTCCTCTGTCCTTTAAGCTACTACAAAATGAATCAAGTTATCTTTGTCTGATATATCACTCACGAATATTAAAAGAACTGAAACAAAGATCAAAGCTCTTATATCAATATTACTCCTGTATTTTACTTAGCATATCATTTTTTATTAATTCTTCTAATCCTCTGATAAAAAAATTTAAATAACTCTATTATTTCTCAACATATTTAGGACATTAATTTGTTATTTGAAAAATCATTTAACAAAAATTGTGTGTAGAACAAGAGCACAATGTAACTTTTCATTTTACTCGTTTTATTAAGTCAAAAAACATCAGACATCTACCAAAACGATTTTAAAACTGCTGAAAAACAATATCTTACAAAGTGCTGCCTAAACATTAACTAATGTCTGATGGCTGATTTTTTTTATTACATTGATATTACTTGTCCAGATCAAAGCTCGAATAAAGAGTTTTTAAAGGATAAAAGCGCACATTTCATTAGAAATATTCAACCTGAATTTTTGAAAAAGTTAAAAAATTACTCTTTTGGAATAAAAATAATTTGAAGCTTTGAAAAACTAGATCAAACATGTTGTTTCGTTCTTGTATTGTTTCAAATGGAATATTGCTCAAAAAGATCTGATGAATCGTTTTGAAACTATGGTGAAAATATTAAAATTTAAGTTTCTGTGGACAAAAATTATGCGATGTCACTTTTTACTTAACAAGCTCGAGGTGTGCTGGTTTTTACACGCTATAATGGTCTATAGCGGCGTATTCTATGAAAAACATTTTAAATGAGACAAAGACCAAAATAACGAATTACAGTAAAGAAAAAAGTAAAGAAAAAAAAGAATATTTTTATCCAGCTCATTTGACTTTAAAATCAACTTTTGAAGGTTATAAATGTCTAATCCACAAAATTTTTTTCCTTGTCAATGTAGACAAAGCATTGTGATAAACTGACTATTCTCTAGGATTTCTTTTAACCACTTCGCCTAGAATAATCATCTTAGAGAGAGAGAATATGGATATTATGGTACATATTTAATTCTATATGTACACATTATATTGTTATAATTTACCGCTCTGGGTCTCTAGAATCGCTGGTATTAGTAGCACTTGTTAATATGAAATAAATACATGATTGTCCATTCATGCTTGTCTCTCGTCGCGAGCTGGTTCTATTGATCACTTATCATAGAGGTTAGTATCCATTTTGGGTGCACCGTTGTTCGATTTCAAGGTCTATCGTAGTTGATTCGATGTAAGGTAAATGAGAAAAGTACCGATTTTTAAGCTGCAGAGGTGGCGAATAATGCGTTGTTCTCATTGATATCTCGTGTAGGGAACTTTTGGGATTCATTGCGGTACACTTAATATTTATCAACGACTCTTTTTTAGACCAACTACAAGGAATCTACAAGTATAAAGACTCATTTATTAAACACATAGCGAAATCAGGCATAGAGTTTACCTTTAATCGTACATTCATTCGATTATGCTAACCTACCATTAATCATACTAGCACCAACATATATTCGTTCACTTAGCTACGTGATACATTCCTGCTGTATTTAAAGTCTGGGTTATATCATTCACTATGAGTATGACATGAGTATACAGTTTTTAAAATCCAATACAAGAAAAAACTGCACTTTAGCTATAACGAAATACAACACAGTTGTACAATTTAAGCAGAAACTCATAGATTCTCGTCATAAGATCATTTTTAGAAGAAAAAAGTTATATAACTCTCGGATTTGATACACAATAAGTTAAGTCAGCACTATATAATATACCTGATGTTCAAATATACATGTTAGTAGAGTAATTTCGTTACATATAGGACAAATTCACTTTTTTCAATAATAATCGGCCCTCGAATTGTCTCTTTTGTATCAATTATTTTTATACTTTAGAAGTTGATGAAAGTCTAGTATTCCTTTTCTGATACAAAGGGTGTTATTAATAAAAATATGATTGGCCGACTTGGGTTCGGAGTTTCTAGTGATGCTTCTCAAAGGGATATGATACATATTTAGAAAGGGAGAGTACTACTGTGCTTCACAGACTGTAAATCGAAGAACTGATATATTTTTAAAACTAAGAAGTTAATTCAAATTTCTTTCATTTTTTTCTCAAATTTTAGAATTAACAATAAACAACTAGTTATTGCTTGTGCATAATTCGTGCAAAAGAATGGTTGCAAAAGTAAAATTGTTGTATTTTGGTGTACTCGCGTTGGTTGCGATAGCATTCATTTTTCATGTGGTGGCAATGGGACACCATCGTTGGAAAATCGCCTCATCAAAACAGAACAACACGAAAACAACAATTGGTTTATTCACAAGATGTTTCCTAAATTCAGATATTAAGTCGGAAACTTGTGTTCCCAATTCATTTCCCGACAGTTCTAGTTTACAGACTGCTGGCTGTGATGTTGCACAAATTTGTTCATTTCGAACACAAGATTGTGGCTGTGATTATGCGCCATCAACAAAAGGTATTGCTGCGTGTGCAATAATAGCAGCTATATTCCTTGGACTATCACTTCTTATAATATTTGTTCATTCAATAAATACGTCTAGTACACGTGTGCTCGACTTATTACTCGGTTTATTGCCATTTGTTTTACTTGTTTTGTCATTTATATTCATTCTAATTACATTGATATTAGTTGGTAGCTATTTGTCAAGAGATATGATGCTTGTAGAAGGCTTATTTAAAAATCGTAAGTAAGAAGCTTATTTCTGAGGCTGAAGCGTCAGACATAACTTCAGTTTTGAGATAAGAAGAGAAGTTATTCGCCTTCCAATCGACTATTTTTTATTATTTCTAGCCTCAGATTTGTCGGGACATCGGAATCGGGTAAATGATTACTGGAGTGTGCGGATCGATTGGTCAACTATTTTGGAAATTATTGCATTAGTTTTGACTTTTATATCCGTTATACTCTATGGTTTGTTCGTATTCACAAGTCGATCGCGCTAAACCATGTACTTTGATTTGTATGATTGCTAATTATTACTTTATTGCTTTCTCGACGTTTCTGACCCGTAAAAGAATAGACTTATGCAGCGACAACAATAGAAAATGCTTTATCAATCAGTTAACTTTGTTTTTATAAGTTTTGCATTTGAAATGTGTAACATGTAGATGAAGATAAGCAAATCAACCCTTGTTCTTATCTGATCGACCAAAATACTCTCTCAAATAGATTAAAACGATGCAGACTAACTAAGTATCGATACACTTTTAAAAACTATAAATTCTGTTGGAAGAAATATCTGTTAACATTTGCATTATACTAATCAACTATTTTTGTAGAGTATCTGTCAATTATGTCATTTCTTTTTGTACAATTTTTTTAATAATAACAGTTTCATTTATGCAAAAGAAAAATTTTAGTTTTCTCTGGATATATTATCTTCAACGTAGCAAAATCAAAACGTATAATCTCATTGTAATTATTTATTGAACTGTTACTTGAAAAAAACGGTCATAGAATACATTACGCAAATCATTTTTGTACCAGTATGTTATAAAATCGTAAAAAGAAAAAATGATATGCTTTTGTTAAGCATATTTAGCAAACATCATCATCTTCTCCCATGAAAGTCCACAAATTAAATAAAACTAAATAAAAGTTCAAAAATCGTCATCGTAAAAGTTTTCTTATGCAAGAAAGTTCTTATTTAAATAAAATGCAATTAAAAAGACAAGTAACATTGATATGTTTCAATTTGTCAAACTGTTAGAAATAAAAATAACTTCTAAAAGCGCGAAAAATATCACATAAGTGAGATTTTGATAATAGCAGAAGATACTATTGTCATATATGCAAGAGATTAGCAGCAATGTTCGTTTCTATATAGAAACAGGAATCGATATTGGTTAGTAAATCATTTATATGGGAGTTCATTACTTTTTATCAATCGATAGACTTCTGAATAGGGGTGGTACATTACTGTTACTTTTTCGAGTAATCCAAATATTGTATATATTCCTATTACCAGTAATAGTAACACTTTTCAGTTTTACTGCTGCTAGTAATAGGAATGTTCATCAAATTTGTACTAGCAACACTAGAACTGAAAAGTGTTACTGTTACTGGTAATAGGAATATATACAATATTTGGATTACTCGGAAAAGTAACAGTAATGTGCCACCCATACTTCTGAGTAAATTAATTGTGTACTTCTGATTCTTCCAGGTTCTCATTGGTCTATTTTAACTAATGCAAAGTGATGTCACGGAAAATCCGTTTTTAGATGTCATTAGGATGTGATATTACCACAGAAAAAATGTTAACAAAATATATATAAAGTCACAGTTAAAACGCGACATTAGTTTTCATGATATCACATTTTTACTGTGACTTTTTATGTTTTTGCCGTTACTTTTTTTACAGTGCATTAACTGACTAATATAAAGAGGCCTAGTAATTCAACTTTTTATTTCAAAATTTTTACTACTAATGACAAGTTAAAAGACTCGTTTTCAATAAATCTATTAATGACTGAAGAATATTTTCATCGTTTTCAATGGTTCTAGCGATGAAACTATCAAACGAAGTCGTAAAATAATCTCCATGGAATAAAGTGATAAGCAGAATTTTCTAGTCTTAATATTTAATACTGCTTAAATATTTCCAAAATGGAAGATCGTAACCATCTCGGTAAAATCGTCTTGTATGAACACAACCTGCCTCTCTCATCTCGTTTATAATTCTCATCGTATTAAGAAATTTAATTAATTTGCGAAACAAACACAAATAGAAAAAAATGCGTCTCATCTACATATGCTGTGCTTTAAATCATTATTGTTTAGATAGGTGTAATGTAAAATCATTTCATAGTTAGGAACACAGATATGGGCAACTCAACTTTTTCCGGCACGTATGTTAACAAAACGACGCAGCGACTGACAATGTGCAAATGTAACGATGATTTCATATAACAGTTTTGCTCGTTTTTTTCGTGGCAGCGCTTATCACTATATTATTTCCTTGTTCATGATATTTTTGTGCCAATACATTTTGCTTGTTTAGTATATACTGCTCTTTTCTTTTATTTGTACTTTATCGCGATATAGAACATTATTCTATGCGATTCGAAGAAATGAAAAAAATGGAATCGAACAGAGTAAAGCTGATCTGGGCTAAGCTGAGTTGAATCAAGCATTTCCTGAAGCGCATGTGAGGTGTGTAGGGAAATCCATGAGTTGCTCATCTACATGCGCGGGCCGGGAAAGTTTTTTTAGGAGGGCAATACATTTTTAGAGTAATGCATACACAAACGTGCTTTCCTTCATAATTTTTGTCCGTGCTAACACACTGCTCCTTCATTTAAACAGTACATCAAATTTTTCGATCCAGAGTTGCTCGTTCTTAATTTTGAACTGCGAACAGATACTCTGCTGCGAAATACAATTCTTCACAGGGCAACAACTGCTTATTGCCCTTGATATCTTTTTCCAGGAGGGGCAATTTCCCTGCTGGCGGCTCGTCAATGCTCATCTTTAGCACGAAACACAAAGTATTATTATAATATTATTAAGTATCATTTAGCATTGCTATATTTTAATTAATTCAAATTAAGTAAAAACTAATTGGTCCTACAAAACAATTTAGAGTGGCACTTTGTCGGCATACAATATATCTGCACTAGTGCACCTTCTGGGCGTTGGTGCTGGTGACTAATAGCTGGGTTGTACACTGGTGCGTACTGTACTTTCTACTAGTATAGTAACGTAAGATCAATAAAATATTTCGTTATTAATTTCAAACGCCCTTTATCATTCGTGGCACTAGCCATAATCAATGTTAATTTCCTGACTAAGTCGACAACAATTGATTTTGTTATCATTGCCAGCAGTATGATATAAAAAGCTATGAAGATTGAATTTTCAGCTTTCGAAAAGAAGTAGACTGCTTAGAAAATTTTTACCACTAATTGTTTTTGGAAAGTTCGACATACAACATCTTCACTTAAAATAAATTGCTCAAAACTCCTGCCAAAACGTCGGTTGCATCACTACTCAAGAATCTTATGTTTCTTGATTAGCGTGACGAGGAATGGAACTCAGGTAAACATACATTGTTCTTAGTCACTAATACAACCGACAAAGAATTCAGGAAATAAAAACATAAGTGAATCAATTGTTTGTTCCTGTTTTAGAGGTGGTATTCAAACGCTAATCGAATCATAGCGTCATATTGGATGTGGATAACATTCAGTATTGATCAACTACTGACTGGACGTTTAGAATAAAGATCTTTAAGGGTACCCCCCCCCTAATTTTTTTCCGTTAAAAGGAAAACTGCATTGATGAATTAGGATTGAAAGAGAAACGAAAGCAAAAAAATAGGCTTTCTTTTTAAAATAGTTCCAGATCTGAATGAAATATTTAGCCTGGTCGGTATTCATAATGATCAGCCATAAGCAATGATTAATTTCAATAAGAAAAATGAGCCTAATAATTTGATTTTCCAAAGATTAACAAATAAAATATATGTCTTTAACCGCCAGAAACTGTACTTCTTTCTTTAACATTAAACACACACACGCATGTACGCACAGAGAAAAAAGAAGAGTAAAAAACAAACAAAAAAGAAAGAAAACTTAATTTTATATTGAACTTGTATCGTTTAATCGTAATCACTGTAATCAATATCGTTCGCTGAGTATGCATCATCAACGTTAAGATTTTGTAAGTCGACTTTATAACGTAGAATACCTGAACACACAGTAGAAGTTAATAATAATAACAATGAATCTGCGTGTTTTTAAACTTACCGCCAACACCGCCAAATCCCCTCACGAACTGAGAGCCCTCTTGACTTTTATCCGTAACTATTTCAAGCGTAGCTCCTACAATTAAATCAAAGTATAACACACCAGACTATAATAGACAAACAATTTAAACGTACCAAAATTTTTATAATTATTTGCCAGCCATTCGAGTAGTGGTAATGCTTCGACTGCTTCTAAGTCTACCCCTGTATCTTTATCTTGAAAATGTGATTTTTCTTTTTCTTGATCCAATCTTAGATGTACAGTTTTAGTTTCTTGTGTTTGATTATTTCTTAATACATAACGCATAACATCAAAATTTTCCCATACAATTAATGTCTCAACTGCTCCCATTTCTAACGCTTTTAATGTATCATCAACGCCAAAACAATACTGGCCTGAATCTTTTGATACTTCATCAAAATAACGTGCTTAAAAAGAAATTATTTAAATCAGGCACATATTTTGTTAATATCACACTGCTTACAGATAAGTTTTTTTTCTTGAATGAATTTTACATCACCAAGCGTTTCACTTGCCAGTTCAATAGCTTGATTAAAACCATTTTCACCACCATAAGATACATCAACACGTTTTAACACTTTAACTTGTAAACGCTAGAAAACACAAAACTCGTGCTTTCATGAGTTTATTTCAAGAGAGATATATAGATACGTACAGGATCAAACATATCTGACTGATGTAATTCTGTTTTGAAATCAGCTAAACCAGCCAAAATAATTCCCGTTACATTCACTTTATCATCTGTTATAAAACATTGTACGGCTGTTTCAGCTACTTTTCGTACATAATTATGGCGTTTTTCCATTCGTAAACGAGCAAAACGTAAGGCACTCTGACCACCACGGCCATGCTTTTTTGGTAAATCAACGTTAAATTTTGTGAGAACTTCACGAGAATTCCCTTGTAATGTTCCAAACAAGGCCCCATTTCCATCTATGACAATAAAACCAAAACGTGAATCATCCGCTAATAATGCTTGCAATGCCTAAGAATAAACAAATCAAAATAACCAAAAAATATGCTTGTGTTACATGGAGATAGACTCCCATTTAGCAAAGGTCGAAAAGTGAATAAGGTACATTTCAAAGCAAATTACCAGATAACTCCTTCTGGAAGATGTTTTATCAATATTCTTAGATAGATCTTGAATTTAAATAAGCGTTTAAGTCACGGCTTAATCTTGTTTTAAAGCTGACTTGATCCTTGATCTTTCATTGAAGCTATTATGTGTCGAACCAAGTTTTCGTTTCCACTTAAGTTTGCCTTAACTCCATAGGACATGATCTTAAGTTAAACCGGTTGGCTGAGTTAACACTATAAAAGGATTTACTAAACTACATTAAACGTTGTCTGTACTTAAGACTTAATGATAACAACTCTACAAACCACTGGATTATCAACAGTGTTTCTAATGAGAATTTTACAGAAAGTCGTTTTCTACAGTTTAGAAATTGAATCTACAAAACGAAGACCACTTTACTCTTGCTTGGACTATCAATCGTTGAAACGCTAATTATCAGTACAGTTCAGCTAAAACAATCGAATAAACAAATTCCGAAACTTACTTCTGTATGAAATTTGTTATCACATAAATATAATGATGTATTGATTGGTTTAAATGGTTCAAAATCAATGTTGACTTTTTTTTCTTTTCCGTCGTCTGTGACAATTGTTCCACAATAAATAACAAGACCATTCAGAGGAACTAGAAATAGAGAAAACAGATATGTTAACTAGTGTTGTTGTGCTTGTGTTTAGAATCGATTTACCTCTGTTATATAATTTCAGTCTTGCTTGTACAGATGTGATAGCTGACAATACAGACAAACGATTCACACGAGATTTTATATTTGCTGCTGTGCCGTATTCATCTGCCAACATTTTTGCTACTCTTGGAATTTGATCTCGTGGGGGAATTATCAACGATATCATACTTGTGCCATTTCTGATTATTAATATAGAAGATAAAGATATAATGTTCAAAGGCAAGTTATAAATCATACATACCCTCTTGCCGCTTCTAAACTTTTAATTAATTTCTTAATTTTCCAAATTTCAACATTTTTATCTGATGACTCTTGTTGATCAGCCATGACTTTTTAATATACAAATCTCGAAAATCAATTAATTCTTTTCGAATGGATGCTGGCTGTATTTCATACACAGCTGAACAAACGCTTTCCACCTTATATTATAAATTGTAATGTAGCAAGAATTTATGAAATCCTGAAAAAATATAAGTCATCAGATCGATGTGAAGACCAATCACAAATTTCAAAAGTACCTTCTTATCGATTAAATTTTCCAACTTGCTGTGATGTGCAGAAAGCTTCAATTGCCAAACATAGTTTGAAAGAGTCTGATATTTTTCAAACGGCCAGTATGTCTCTAAGCTTGATTTAGGTTGAAAGGCCTTGTCTATACTACAAAAGTTAAAGGAGCATTAAGCAATTCTATTGGCTGAAAGTTAGGGAGAAGTTAAGTGGTGGTGATGTTTTCGACATCACTTATCACAAGTCGACAATCTTGAGATCATTTCTGACGGAATCTTGATTTCAGTACTTTCTTCCTGAGAAAGCCATTTTTTTCAGATTTTTAGTCAGAATCTGATGGTGTGTAGTCATACGACCCTGGCTCGTACAATCAAAAGCCAGTTGGGCACTCACCAATACACTTGAAATTAACAAAGAGACTCATTTTTACGGGACTTTTTTTAGTACATATTATAGCTGATATCAAGACTTTTTAGAATGTATATTCAGAGTTCTCTAGCCAGAAGCCGTTACTGAGATATCAGTGTTTTTCAAACAATCTCCTGATTCAGACCAGAATGGACTGATC
>CAJNOQ010000071.1:0-82756 GCA_905250885.1 Didymodactylos carnosus
TTCGCATTTTATCGTATTTTTGCCAATTTACGAATTCGTACACGAATTCTTGGGGACCAAAATGATCATTTCACGAATTCGTCGATGGTCGACCAATTCGATTTACGAATTCGTAGGTACCGGAAATTTCTTTCTTACGAATTCGTCCTAATTTACGAATTGGCAAAAGGAAGAAAAGACGCAATTTTTTGGTTCGGTTTTGATCATTTTTGTTAGTTCGCATCAGTTCGCATTGAATTACGAATTCGCTACGAATTCGCAAAACAATGGTAAAATGCGAATTGTTGCATCATTTTTACGCCCAAAAATTGCGATTCGTCAATTCGTCTTTAGACACTTTGTCCACACTAATGCATTTTTGGAGGGAACCTTAAAAACTGTGAGAGTTATTCTCCCGATCGCGGGATATCTGATCTTATTGATCAATCTTTTCTCTCTGTCTTATAAGTTGATTAATCTTTTGATGAATATTATGAGAGACAACGTCGAGAATCATCCAGATCAGCAAAAACACGATTCTAACTGGAAATTCGTAAAAATTCCGATCTTCATAATTTTTAGTCAGCATTTAGCCATCCGGTTATTTACTTCAATTCTTGGTCGCGGTTATTACAAGCTGACCTTACTGTATGAATCACTACCACCACAAACGTTGAAACGTTTTTCACAACAACAGTAGTTTTCATTAACTATGCGACTGAGCATAACAAAGCCACGATTGTCTCTCGTAAATGGAATTTCACCAAGACACTGACAAGCTTTCTCAGATAATTCTCCACTACGGTTACAATCAACGCAATTTGTTGACTTTTTACGTTGAATTTAGAGCATTCACCTCTGACAAATATTAATTCAAAATATTAATCTCTACTCACTTATTTTCGGCATTCTCAAAATTTCTCTAATTTGCTATAGCGAAGTACTAGCGACCTGTCATTGGCTTTTAACAACTTAAACTAACAAGCAAACGGTGCAAGAATGCAGAGAAAAAAAAGTGAATTGCATTCTTGATTCTTGATCTCAAATAAGGACAATTTGTTGTGAGTGTCTTCCTTGCGTTGCACTTGAACAATGTGTAAGTGTTTAAACACACTTTCGTAATTTAAACGGACAAAGTATTTGAGCTATCTGTTAAATCATTTATTAAATAAATCATTTTCCCTTAGATATTTTTTTTCTGTTGTCTAATTCCCACAGCCAGATACACTTATGACATTTGTATTAAAATATATGGATGATCAGTGATCGATGAAATGTGTGTTTGTTCAAAATCAGGTATATACTCATTTATTATTTGATCTTAACGTCGCTATTGGCAATTACATAACAAATAAAATTATATATTTCATTGTACGTGAATGATTTTTCTATTTGATTGTCGTTTTTTGTTTTAAGCAAAGAAAGAAAGTCATATTATCATTATTTGATTATCCTCAACAACAACAACAACAGTTCGTTGAATGATAAAAATATACGCCACGCAAATATTGCCCTATACTCACCCATCTGTTAGATCGTTGAACAACTTCTTTCATCAAAACCTTGGGAATAAAAACAAATAGAAGAAGAAGAAGAAGAAAATGATTAGTCGTCATCGACAGATCAACTCATTAGTCAAACAAATATTTTGAGAATGACAGTTAAGAGTTCTTTGAATGAACGAGAATACGCAATAAATATCACCACTACCAAGTAAATAAATCCAAAATGAAAAAAGGTCACTGCATAATAATAGCACTTATACAATACACACACACACATATATATACCAATTGAACTGAGCAGTTATCAAACAGCTAAGAATAATTCGACCTTTTCCAGCTGTTTACAAATAAATCATGTCTTCGAATTAAAAATTATACTATTAAATAGTGATAGTTCGTTCATAAAATTTTTATCAAGGTCATCCCTATCAACGAACAACTAGTCTAAGAAACAAAATATGTACTTACTTTCGTACAATTGGCAATAAAATTTTTTAATGCATTATTTGCCGCTCGGTCAACCGGATCTTCTTCATTATCATCTTCAAATTCAATTTCAGATTCTGATATTTCACTATCCCAATCATTCATTTCTTCTATTCCCATTTCATCTTCTTCTTCTATCGATGACATGCTACAACGGCGCATTAATATGCGCTGCATTTTTTTATATACGCTTTCGTTAGTTTGCTTTTAAATACAACGTTAAACTAATTATTTTAATAATAATGAACGTCACTCTCACAATAATCTGAAATGATCAAAAAAGAAAGCAAGTTATTCTAAACTAAAACAATCGAAAAACACAAAATCAATTTTTGTACGAATAGAGATTCGAACATGTGAACTTAGCTTTGTAGTAAATTACTACAAAACTGAATTCACCGTTCTGTATCTATATTCTGTACAACGATTGAAGTTGTGTAATCGACTCGATGTTAGCTAACTCGTTTTAGCTATAGGAACTGAGGAAAAAAATCATTTTTGTAATTTTGCACATCATTGTATACGCGGTAGCTGTTCTTTATCCAAACTCGTTAAAATTATGACCCAACCGCACTATGAAAAACTAATCCCGGACAATTGTTTAATTTTTAGCGTAATTCTAGTTCAAATCATACGTTCGTTTGACGCTGACTATAATCTCGGAATCTCTCAAGATTTAGGCTGCAGTATGCTAAAAGCATCATATTTTAAACACTCATATTTACACAATTGAGTGTTGGCAATCTCAATTAATAATCAATTACCTAGCATTCTGTAGAACTGTGGCAGTGTTTTTTTGACACGTAACACGGTCCCCAGCCTAAGTTCCTTCGTCGTGAACAGATAGGAATATAATCGCCCAGTATGCTGAAAGCACCACTTTCTAACAATATCATCCGAAAAATTGGATGCCTACAGATTAAATGATAATTGGGTGGTAAATAGTTTTGATCATGCTAAATAAAACTCTGCTTTAAAGGTTTTTCATAATTTTCATGGTCCAACAATACTTTGCAACAAGTGTGAGAGGACGTTGACTCATACGATTTTCACGAATTAAGGCTCTAAGGAAAACCAAAGATTCAGAACACCAGAAAATCACATGGAGTTTTACTTCGATTCAATTTCAAGTGAGGTCGATCCTTGTTCTTTTTTATACCTCCTCCTTTTCTTCGATGTATAACATTTTCCATTCGCGACATCATTGACCGACTGCTGGGGCATCACTGATAATAAAGTTTCAGAGAAAATTAATTCAAGAATACCTCTCATTCTGAACCCTCTTTTTGCCGTATGATTTTGAGCGCATTAGGATAGTTTAAACTCAAAAAGCTAATTATGACGCAATCAACTGTAAGCGCATTTGTTCCCTTCCAGCTATATCTCTACTAGGATAGAAGGAGGCAGCTTGTTGAAATACACCAGTTTCTCAGCGTCTCTCAGACAACGGCTACACTCTACATGAAGAAGTTGTTCTGGACCGGTTCATGTCGAACATAGTTGTAGTAATGAACAATAGAAGCACATTAAGTTGCGGCATATTTCTTATTGAAAGTCAGTGTTTGTGTTTAGGTCGTACCCATACCTCAAATCATTTTTGAAAAATATTACAGTCTATGATAGAGATACACTATCAAATGAACTAACAATCTATCTGATCAAATTGCATTTGAACAAGAGAAAGAAAATTTTACCAGAATTCTCTTAACGCTTAGCTTTTTAACGCGAACTAAAAGCGTTTTCGATCCATCTGTCCAGAAAAAACTATTGACTATACTGCTTCAAAGATAATCTCTTCTCTTGACTTCAAAAAGTGTCATCGTACTAGAAAAAACGTGTTTGGAAAGTGAATTCTGGGATGCTTCAGGGGTTTGTTTTAGAGAAACCTATAGATTTTGCTCTTTTTCCCTTAAGCTATTCGTTAGTATTATTATTATAGAACGGTTTGTTGTTTTCATGACGTAATAAATAACAATAACTATAAGACATATGTGAAAGAGAAAACTGAAGAACTAGACATGTATTAACTAATTTAATTTAAACAGTGAAAATACAAATTAAAATTTGTATTTTCTAAACGTTTTTTCTGTTGAAACTTGTATAATTATGAAACTTATTCTACAGGGAATAAATGTTCACACACGCACACAATAAATAATCACATGACACTGTATACAACAATGTTAACGATCTGTCTGAAAAAATTGAACATGAAATAGATTCATGTTATAGATGACGAGTACAGTTGATAGTTAAAGAAAAGTCCTCTTGAAAACTTATCAATACTTGTACTAATTATAAGACTATGGATTAGAGCGGACACGTTAGTAACTATATCATAAAACAAGCGTGATAAAACTTGTGAGTATGTATGACTTATCAGAAATTCCTTAATCAGCTATTGTATTTTATAACATAAACAAAAAAGACTATCTGGGTTTTAACTGTTACGTACTTTTATTTTTGACTGTTCATTTAGCAATAATCTTACTGCGTTTGATTATACAGAAGATGTAACCTCTGAATTTCTTTCGTTATTTTTGTTTCGACCATTGATTATGACGATTTGTGTGTGGTGACAAGTTTTATCGCGATTTTTTATCGATACATATGACGATATATCTCTCTAATTTAAAACTTCTACTATTACTTTGCTGTGTTGTGATACATCAACAAATAGATATATAAATCGAGTGTATGAATATTGCAACGGTTGATGAGCAATATGTGAACGATAGATAGATTTCTCACTTTTTTTTTCTTCTCCTTTGTAATATAATATAATAATAAAAGAGACAAAGTCATAGAAGAAGAAGAAGAAGGAAAAAATGAAGAAGAAAGATGGTGGCAATTATCGAAGGATAATAGAGTAGCCAAACATCTTCGATATTCAATATATCTTTATTAGCTTGATAGATAGCTGAATATATTGTTTTATGCAACACACAGGCTTGAAATGTGGGTATTTTTGTTTCTCTCTCTCTCTCTCTCTCTCTCATTCCCCAAAACATTGTGACATGAGTATGATGGTGTGTTTATTTGGGAAATTGAGCATTAGACATGATATATCTATAGGGTTGTTAACTTTCACTGTTTGTTTCTCGTTCCCGATTGTATCCTCTCGGTATTGTAGATTTTGTATCTATCTTATCTTAGATATAGAATATTTCACCGTCTTCATTATAAAAAAAGAAAGATAGACACAAATCAAAGATCATTATGTTCATATGTTATCAGAAGAAAAAAAGAAATAGATCATTCCTAATATAAAAACGTCTGTTATAGAGAATTTTGATTAGCAAAACGATATTACACACTTAAATGAACAGTATATATATAGATGATAAATATCATCGATTATAAACTTGAATGGTCGACATGAACAGAAATCGAGATATGTCGATTTTTCACTGTTCAAATCAGTGGCATACACTCAAGTCTATAGCCAAATTTGTGGAAAGGCTCGAAGAGTCTAACTACTTACCGACATCAAGAGTCTTTATACTCGACGAAAGTTTTACCAATGATCAAGATATTCACATGAAAAATTAAATAAAAAAATTAAATTTTGTACGATAAATTTAGATAAGTATCTATATTTGTAACTGATGATTATCGTCTTTAAACTTCATCATTACAAAAGGATAATGATGATCATTAAGACACTTGTCTCTAATTCACTATTAAGGGAAAAAATATCCTAAAGGTAAAAATATATACAAACGTCTTAAGTGGTAGAGGAAAAAGGCGTATAGACCTAGCACTAGCAATCTTACAATGTTTAAACATGTCTGTCTCACTCAATTTAATTTGAACAACATAAAAATCGCGTGTAGCCTTCCAAACCTGTAATTTTCTATACACATACCGAGAAAGAGAGAGAGAGAGAAAAGCAAGAAAGAGTATAGCATCTACATATAGTGTGAAGAATGCCCGATAATAGATAAAAAAAAGAAGATCATCGCCCTGTTCATGCATACACCTGAACGAATATGTGAACAGTCATGACTTGAAAGTGAAAGTGCCTTTCTCTCAAAAATCAAGGATTATTAAACGAAAGATATAGGTGTGTACCAACATACAATACAAAAAAAGAAGATCAAAATCAAAGCTTGTTCGTTTCTTACGCAATACGATATTCTTTACATTTTTTTGTGCTATTCATCAAAAATTTAATTGGAAGAGAAACATACATATATGTGGCTCATAAGTGTATCATACACAATGATCATCCGAAGGTATAAGCCTTGGATTTTAATGAAACTTTTAGTTGATGTATTTATCGATCAGAAAAGTCGATGATGACTACAGATTTCGTCATGTCTACTAGGACACCTTTTGAACTGACTCACAAGATTTGGATTCTTATTTAAAAAAATGAGAAAAAAACAAATATAACGATTCATGATATGAAGAATTTTTAATGTTTAAAGTGACTAATAGAATTTGGATCCGAAATTTCTGAAAATTATTAAGATACGAACACAACGTATACATTTCACAAACGACAAACTAAATTACCATGATAAGCAAGGCGAAACATAATTTAACTCTAGCGACATAGTCCGCCAATTATGATCATATAGAGATGGCGTTAAGTATCGCTTTTTTACAAAAGCTGTTTTGAATTTTTTGTCGTTTAAACTATTGTTCTGTTCATTCCGTTAATATAAAAATATTCTTTTTTCCTATTAAATAGTTCAGACATAATGCTTTCAAGGCCGAAATGTCCATATGAATGCAAGTACAATCAGAGAGTAAATAAGAATTTCTTGAAACTAAGCATCATGGGAATTTGCTATGTATTACTCATGAAAATCATATATTTGGTTTGTTTGAAAAAGTTCTTCTTCAATTTCTGTATAGAGAAACGAGAGATGACTGTATGAGCTATTGTAGAGAGATACAATTTACATTAATTTTTATTCTATACAAACGAATAATGTTATATTGGTGAGTAGAGTAAATACTCTTGTAATTTTGCACTATATCCTAATGAATTTAGAGTTGAACTCTTTAAATTTTTTAAATTTTGTCTAATAATTAAACGACAAAAATGTTTTAAATCATTTGGTTGTTTGATCATATCGTATATTTTAACTATACAAATTTGTATATCATTGAGCGCAAGTGGTATAAGATTAATTGATGTTGATGGCCATTGCTGAACGGCAACTGAACGTAGTTTTTGTTCTAATTTAAGCGCATGTTTTGAGCCCAATATTTTTACAAATAATTGAATATAGTCATTATTAAAACGTTCAATGGCTTGTTTATTACATTCACTTAAACCATAAATATCATCATTTTTACATAGTAAAATCCCAGTTGATATCATGTAAGTCAATAAGGATAAAACATCGTTTAATGCCATCCGTTTTAGATGATACGTCATTATCAATAGAATATGACGACTTAATTGTAAAAAGTCACTTGAGTTTATGTGCGATAAATTATCAAGAGATACCAATGATACAATATCCATTAAACGTAAACATGAACAATCGTTTTCAAGTAATAATTTGATTATTTCATCATTTTTATTTGAAGTTGTTTCAATTGCTACATATAAATAACTGTGACCATGAGAATCTCCTAAATTAACAAAAAAATGTCTAGTCTGATTTGAGTAACTTTCTCAAATAGGGTACTCACCTTGATAAAGGTCACATCCATATCGAATTAATAAATCGACTATTTCATATGATCCAATTAGGATAGAATGTTCTAAATAACTCATACCATATGAATCTCGTTGATTAATATCAACGTCAAAATTGGATAATAAACGTTTCATTGACTCAACATTACATCGAGCAAATGCAATATTCATTGCTGATGTTAAACGATTTTGTTTACGTTCATTACGATTGAGAGCAACTAAATAGTTTGTTTTATCATTAATATCGTTTTCAATAGTTTTGGTCGGTACTCGAGTTTGATTATTTGACGATGATTTTAATATTATAGAATTGAATATAGTCGAGATTGATGAACGTTGATCAGAGACTACTGATAATTCTGATTTTGTTCCAATAAACGGATTAGATTTTGTAGATGATTTTTTCACAGATGATGATGGTACATCATTTATTTGTCGAACATATTTACTTGTTTCTGCATCACACGAATTTGATTTTAAAAATGATACGGCTTTTTGCATTGATTTAACACTTTTGATACCATTTGATTGCTGAGAAATATTTTCATGTAATTCATTGTTCTCCATTTCATCACTATAATCATCGCTTTCACTGTCATCACTATCGCCGTCTGTGCCTGTATTACTATCATCGCTATTCTCGTGATCTTCATCAAAAAACTCAATATCTTTTGATTGATATGGACGATTTTCAAGTGAAAATACTCGTGAAAGTAATGAACGAGCTTTATTTAACATAATTTTTTTGTTTAAATCAATTGTCGTAAGTATCTAAAATATAAAGTAAACAACATTTTTAATTCATGAAATCATATCATTGATAATTATAAGCATTAGTTTAAATCAAATATCTTTCATTTTAGAGATTTGAAATAATTTCCTAGTTTTCATTAATGTCAATCACTAGACATCTAACCGTTATTTTTTTCCTTTTTTTGTCTAACAAAAGAAGAGAACATACTCATCGGTCCGTTAACATTAAAATATATGTTACAAACTATTCATCTCCATCATTAAAACTGCATCATTTTGTCCAGGTATACACACACACACACACATATATAGAGAGAGAGAGAGAAAGACAGATTGTAGACGACATTTAATTTTAAAGAGTGACGCACACACACATATATACGCATAAAAATTTTAACAATGAACACTGTACAGTTTGTGTCCACTTATAGAAAAATGATGTATAATAAAGCGATAGAAAAAATAGAGATTCTTTTTTTTTTTTTTTGTTCAAAAGAAAAGAATGATTTTTTTTTCTCTCTCGCAGTTTGCAGTAAGGCTTAGTTCAGCAGTATATATTTCTATAGACGATTTATTGAACGAGAGAAAGTGAACAAAGAGAAAGAAACAACGAAACGTGTGGTATGACTAAAATCATCATAGGAATTAATCTATACAGATCTCTTAAATTAAATTTCTATAGTGTCATCATATTTAACATCTGTTAAAAACATATGAATCTCTAATAGATAATAAAAACTCTTTGTACATTATATACCTTTTGAATTTTCTATACTATTGTAGCTTTGTTATTCCATTTGTAGATTCTGTGAAGACGATCTTTGTTCAAATTTGTTTCTTCTATTCATTTCAAAGTAAATGTCTGTGTGTATTCATAAACTTCGCTTTTGTTTCTCTTATTCTCTCCCTTTTTCATTCTTTTTTAGCTGTTGTTTTATAGTCTATTTCTTTTTTTTTTTCTATCACTCACACACGATAATTGTCATTTTTCTATGTGCTTTTTGCGAGATTAAATTTCGATTTCTTTTCAGAAAATAAGATTTTTTTTCAACAAAAAAAAAAAAGAAGAAAAACGATGAAGGAACAACTCGAGCGGTAATATATTTTTCTTTTCTATAAATGCCGTTTGTAACTATAAACTCGATATGGAAACGTGTTTTCTGACAGAAATCGAGGTTCTTTTTCTTCTTCTGCTCAAATTACGATCAAATATACGAGCGAACTTCTTCTTTTTTTTCTTTTTCTACGCTGTTCGGTTTTTCTCTTAAATAGTTTGTTTAAAACTACTATAGATAAGTTTTATAACAAGTGAATAGTTCAATCAATAGATTTTTTTCTTCTCTCTTTTTGAGAAAAACCACCTATCCATGAATTTTAATAATTAACAATTAATTTTCTTGTAGATAGAAAAGAGAGGTGTAGAGAGCATTAGGTAAAAATTTTTTTTTTTTGAAGAAAAAAAGAATTTACATATAAGTCGGGATTAATGAAAAAAAACAACTACTCGTTTTCATCAGCAATCTTGTAGAGATGTGTGTGGGCACAGCTTTAAGTATCCATACCCGATATTCATACATAGGGTAGAGTATCCGTTGAGTTGCCCATTTCTACTACCTTGTTAGATTGACGTTTATTAATTTGGAATAAAATCAGACTGAGATAAATTAAAAACAAAATACATATGTATAGCAGAAAGAAGATTTTATATGTCTGTGTTTTTGTTATAAAAATTCTACTCTGAAACATTGAATGATGAATAAACGACTTTTGTTTAAATCAATCGCACAATATACCGAATTGATGTTGTAAATGTCTTGATAACTAAAGAAATAGCACTCATTGACTTATTTTTTCATGTGTGTGTGTTCGTCTGAACAATTTTTGATCGATTCATCTGATTTTTTTTTCTCAAATGAAAAATGTTATCAGTTGTTTGTCATACAAGTTCAGTAAAACAAAACAAAAATAATAGGATCATTAAAATATGAAAAAAAAATGTTGCTACGAGAGAAAACAGAAAAACTCGTAAAGAATTTTAGTTTTAAATTTTAGTTTAAATAACAATTTTATTTCAAATTTTATTACTTATACGTAAATTGTTGTCTTAAAAAACAGTGTAACAACAGCAACAATTATTAGATGTAATCCAACTGCATCAAATATAATACTTCAGCTATAATATCCAAAGTAAATATCTATCTACTCTTTCTTAGAAATTATCAAGATTAATGTCTAATAGATCCACATTTTTTTAAAGTTCCTTTTCGATGCACGAGATTATCGATTTGATATATTTCTACAAAATGATACTGTGATTTATATCAAAATATGACCAATTCCACTATCACTTTTATAAAAATAAAGTTTATCATGTTGAACATAAAACTGACATTAAATAATTATAAAATGGCGTGTTTTATAGAGAAATACCATTGGTAATTATGATACATATTTTTGCAAAAAGATACAAAGATGAAGATCATTAACATGACTTAATAAAGGAACAAGTCTTAGTTTATCCTGTCTTAGTCTGCAATTGATCATTTATTCTACTTTTAAGTATTATTTTGATTAATAATTCAATAACATTGTTTTATTTAAGAGTAAAATCACTTTCGATTAAAATAATATGGGAGTTTAGTTGAAATATTTTTGCTTAAAAAATAAAATAATAATCCAAAAAAAACAAAACAAATAATTTAACATTTTATTTTATTGACAATAAACATTAACAATGTTACATTTATGCAACATCATTTTCTTTTGCCATATTACTTTTGAATATTTCGCTGACATGTGTTATTAGGCTTATCACTCTCTGAAACATTACTTTATCGTGGACGGAAATAGTTAGAGCATCAGCTCTTCGGTTCCGACATGTGTTGTACTTCTGATTGTCTTTTTCTTTTTTTTTTACATCATTTTCTGCTTTAAAATAATGAAATAGATAAATAGATGTACAAAAAAACAAAATCTTATATACAAAATAGTAAAAAAAAAAATGGATGGATTTGGAATTTTTCCTGATGATCAAGAACGTCTATCGGTTCTTGGATATAGAAACTAGTGATAGAGTCAACAAGTGTACTTAGCTCACCCATTAAATAGTCTCTTCCCCAGTAAATATTTTTGCATTACATCATCAAACCGAAAATTTGGGAGAAGAAATGCACACCTACTAGAAATATTCTGAGCGAGATCATTAATTCAAAACATTTAAATAGTAATTTCTCTAATATTTTATATTCAAAAGTTTTCGTTGCCAAAAATCATTATGTATCACAACAGCATCACATTGTATCGAAAAATGTTTAATTGGAATGTTTGAAAATTGTTTACTACCAGAATTGTATCTAAAATTTAAACGTCAAATAGAATGATAAGAAATAAACATCAAATAATATATAAAATATGTAAAATCTTACTTGTAAAATTTTTCTACCATTATTTCTGTGATAATTTGCGGACCTTGACCATGTATTTTTTCAATAACATCTGTGTCTGGTATATATGCATACAATGCACGATATTGTAAACGATGATCGCGAAATAATATCACATAATGACGATGATCACTTAATTCAACTTCCTTAAGAGAAATAAAATATGATTAATAATAGAATGAAGAATGTTAAATTTATGTGTTTACTCGATACACAATTTCTCGTTGACGATCATTCGCCGGCCCAGCCAGTACAACTTGTTTAAGAGCATTCAATGTTGATTGTTTATTCGATTTTGTTAATAACGCTGGATTTCTTGTTAAACGACTACCCACTAGAGGCATAAAACAGACTGATACCGAGTCAAAAATGACTCGATTATGTTGATTTTACTCACCTGTTGTTGCTAATGATGTACATGATGCACTTAGTGATGATAAATCATAATTATTTGGTACTATTTTTCGTCGAGGTATTTGTTTTGTTCCAAAGGGTGAATAATCTTGTGAAGTTAAATTCATAAGACTACCACCAAATGGTAATTTTGTAGGTGTCCCTGTTGTGGCTATCGATGTATTTGATTCATATAAATTTCTGACATTTGACATACTAACAGTACGATTCATTTTAGATTGAAATGATGCTGTTGGTGAATCAAAACGTGTTGTGGTTCGTCGAGGAGTTTGCACTACAAAAAAAATAAAAAGAAATGTTTTATATATAAATATTGTGTATAGATACGTACTTCTTCCTTTAAATAAATCAAAATTTGATCCAAAACTATTTTCATCACCTAATCCACAAAGTGAACTATTGTAAACGGATGATGCTTTTCGTCGTAATCGAGTAATATTATAATTTCGATTTGTATCAGGATCTGCTTCCATTCGTTTTTGTTCAACATGCGCTTGTAATATTGCATTTCGTCTTAAATTATCATCATTTCGACGTTGACTCATAAATTCTTCGAATAATCTAAACATAAAAATAACAATAAAATAATACAAGTATAATTTACAATTAATTAAAAATATTAACCGATATTCTTCTTGCCGCTTAGCAAAAATACTCTGTCTTTCCACTTTTTTCTGTAATTGTTCTTCTCGTCGTTGAATTTGGCGTCGAATTAATGCATCTTTTTTTCGCTGCATTTCATCAATATCACTCGTCTATATGAGAAAAAAAAAAATAATACGATTTGTTTAAAATTCTAATTACTACATTAAACACTTACTGTCACGTTATTTCCAAATGTAATTTCATTCAAAAATAATGATTCCTCATTCGATATTGGAAATATTTCGTCTAGTAATTCATCGCTTCCAATTTGACTGTTATTCTCTTTTGAATCAATCTCAGATTCTAAAAATAAATAAAAAGTTATTAGAAAATAGATTTTATTAATTTCTACAATTTTTAATAAATAATACCGTTCGATTTTGTACTGTTGACGCCTTGTGATTGATTTGTATCATTTGATGTTTTTCCTGAGAATCTTGTTAATTTTTCTTTAATATCACCTAATTCTGCACTTAATTTATTCAACGCTGGTGTTGAATGATATCGATTATGTAGTAAACGTGATCTAAGTCGATTATTTGATGAATTAAGAGGTGTTGTTGGCGGTGGATTGTAATGTTGAATATCTGGAATTTCGGAGCCAAAATTTTTTTTCCATAATTCTTTTAATATTTGCATTGTTGCTAACATTTCTTCTTTACTTAATGGTTTAGTTAGATCAATAATAGCTGGATTTGTATTATTACTTATATTTTCACGAATTGTTTGTTCTTGTTTTTCACTGTCATTATTTGATTTTGATCCATCACTAAAACCGGAACTCGTGTTTGTTTCACTTGGAGATTCTTCCACAAGACAAGGCATTGATGGCAATGTTAAATGAGATGGTGAATGAAAATGATGATGATGATGAGTATAGGAATTTGTCACTGTTGGAGGTGAATTTTGTTCGTTCAAATCAGACGAATTAATGGAAAATGTAAATGTTCGTGAATTGGGAAGTGATTGAAATGAACGAGAAACCAATGGATTTCCAGTATGTTTACTGCGTTGAATCGTCTGATTATCATTCTTTTGAAATTCAATCTAAATAATATCAAAATTGTATTTTTACATGGTAAAAACAAGAAAATTTGAATATATTTTATATTCTAGTTGTAATTCATAATAAAATTCTTCTTTAACTACAATAATTAATTAAATTCTATAAATTCTACTTTAATTACTGTTGAATTTTGTCCACACATTTATTTCAATAATTGTTCAAATTAATTCAACTAATTTATTTTTTGCACTTTTATATGGTTAGAAGTAGAATTCTTTCTCAAATTTGTTGGTTGTTCTTTCGTTTGTCTTAGTTCAAATTATGTTACCGTAATTATTTAGACAAAATGAATTTTGATAGATTTTAGATATTTGTCCAATAGGTCATGGTCGTTTAATTTACAAGTGTGATGTACACATTTATATTAAAAAAAAAAGAAATTGAATTGAACTAACTCATTCTAAGGTTTCTTCTTGCTTAATATTTACTTAGGTATTTACATGATCAAGGATATATTACATACCTCGTTGTGTACTACGGATAATAAATTATTTGAATTTGAATTTTTTGATAATAAATTATCATCATTTTGATATGAGTCTCGTTCACTACTATGATTACTAATTAGAGTTTCATCATTATTTGTTGAGGAAACTGTTGATGTTGCTGATGATAAACGACGTTGTTTTTTAGCATCGAGTTGTGCTCTAAAATAATAATAAAGATATATTATATTTCAAGATGATACTATTAGTACTCATTATCAAATATCAGATTGGTCTCTTTTTCAACACTGAGATTTTCAAGAAAAAAAAAATTCGAGAGAGAGAAAAAATATTCCTCCTACAACAAGAAAATCAAAAAAGTCGACTTTCTTCTTACGTAAATAGTCCTTTAGAGATGAGATTGACGTTTCAAATAATCAAAGTAGTACAGACATTTTTTAGTCTAAATATTCATATTTCTAAAATATTATCTTAAAATAATATTCACAATTTTAACAAATTTAAAATTCTAAAAGTACTTGATATTTAAAAAATTTATTATTATCTCTTTTTTTTTATAACTAAATTTTTATTACGTGCTATGATCCTATTTGCCTTTGTCCGAAATGTCTGTTTTCTTTACAATTGATTAGTTTACTATTCATGTTAGCATTTGAACAGTAATCAATATTCTTCTTTTTGTTTATCTTAACGCTTAATCAATATGACTTTATTGACTATTTGATTTAAGATTGAGTATATTACATATTATATTGTCAGACAAATAGTGACCCAGTTTCTTTTTCTAATTCAGTAGGTGTTTTTATAAGACTAATAATAAGATCTTCATACGTGACTTCTAACTAAAACAAGAATGAAGATGTAAAATCTACTCAGGTGCTTCAACAAACAAAAATTAGTTTTATCAAAAACAGAATGAAATACAAATATATACTTTTAATATTATATAATAAATATAAAACTGACTTATTGAACATATACTATTATACTGGAACATTTTCAAAAATAAATGACAGGAAACAAAGAATATGAATTATATTCAAAGAAGCAAAATGTTTACTTTTTATGCTGATATAAGCATGTCTAGGGTATCGTCTGAATAAAAAATATGAACGAACGAATGAACAAAAACTCACGTACCCCTCACTGTAAATTCAAACAATAGTACTTTACTTAGATTAAGGAATTACAACCTTCAATTGTTAGAGATATTCAGCTAAAATTTAGAGTATAAATCATCGAATTCACTATATATAACATAGGTTTAGATAGTTGCTTCAAAGTTATGTTTATTAGTGAAAAATATTGGATCGTTTCTCAATAAAACTTATATTTGCTTATAATTAGAACGAAACTATCCTTTAGTAATGAGATATATGACAAATGGTAGATAATATGCGTGTTTAACACTACAATTAATATACCTGATACAATTTAATTTTTCTTGTAAATCATTGTCAATTGAACCATTTAATCCACCGCTATTTTTATTATTCGTCTGTAGTGATAGACTAGTACTATTACGATTAGAATCTGTTCGTGTTAATTTAGCTTGTGCAACCCATGTTGTTGTTGATTTAATATTATTATTATCGAAAGCAGATCGTAATGAACAGGCTGTTGAACATGATGCCGTCGGTGATGTGATAAAAAATGATTGGGCTGGTAGAGATGAATTTGAAAAAAAGTTATTTTCTTGTTCGTGTTTAAATATGTTATTATTACTGTTCTGTTTTAACGATGGTTCATCAGATGAATATAATGTAAAATCGCTTTTGTATCCATTTTGTATCCATCGTGAAACGTTCAATTTTGATGCATTGCCATAATTTAACACGGCTGCTGCACTTTTGAAATCTGTCATGGTTTGTTTAAAATTAAACCATTTTTACCTAAAAAAAATGAAATATCGAAAAATTTGATTTGATTTGATTTGATATAAATTTGAAAAAAAACTAAAACCTACACTTAATTAAACGTGTTCAATGTCTTTTTCTGTTACAATACGTTTAACCATTTTAGATGAACAATAAAATATTCTGTTATAGACACTCGAACTAATTGTGATTTATTATCCTTTTATACATTCATTCTTGATTATGGTTCATCCTCTATATCTCTCGCTTGCTCTCATTTAAAATCATTTGTCAATATATCACCACCTTTTATTTCTCTCTAAATAAGTCTTGATCAGATCTGTGAATATTTTTCATCTCGCACATACCCTGATACAATTGTATTGTTAATTTGAACAAGATTTATTTTGATACATGAATCTATATGACACATTTATGTTTGTCAAAAAGTAGACTCAGGTGAGAATTAAAGCTCATCGTTACTGTTTTATATATATATATATATATATACGTATGATTCTTTTTTCTCGGTACATATATAGAGTGTCTGTCCAATGGTATTAACAGAAAGAAGAGAACAATGGTACAGTTTTTTATTGTCCTTTTCTCTTTTTCTTTTACTCTTTTTAACAATGACTGTGATGGCTTGACTAATTTATGCGAATATGATGTAATAGAAAGAAGATTATATGTTGTATAGTTATACTTTTTCTAATCAAATTTGAGATTCAATACTCGAAAACTAAAACCAACTTGAGCTATATGAATAAAACATACGAAAGTTGAAATTAAACCTTAACACCTGCATATTAACTATTATATCGGTAATTATACAGTAACCACCATCCGAAAAGAAAAGATTGTCTTGATATAAAAACCCACAAAGAAATAATAATAATAAAGTTCTATTATTCTACTATGTAAATTTTAGTTCCTACCTTACTGCATCATGGAAAGTGGATAGTTCATCCTTTCTTCACCTATTATGATTGTGAAAAATTTTAAAAATCATTTCCCTCTCCTGGATGAATTTTTGCTTTCCACTATGCTGCACACTGATATACAGCATAACAAAAAAAAAAAAAAAAAGTTAAAAAAAACTTGTTAATTTGTTTTCTTAGAAAGTAAATTAACATTTCAGAACACATATCAGTATATCGTTTTCTCTATTTGTCTTTCTGAATATAAAAGATCACTATTGGATGCAAGGTAACATGGTTTTTTGAGGGAAAGAATGGTGTTTTAATGAGCATAGTGTCTCGTTCATATGTATATTTGTCAATATAGTTTATTATATTTGATTTCATTTGTTTTAACATATGTATTACATGTTCAAGGTAAACTTTATTCAAGCATGAAAACTATACCGAGTCTGACTGTGAGAAATATGATGATGGTCATGATATGATCAACTGTATACAGTTTCAAAGTATGTTGCTTGAGATTTTTCCAGAAATTATAGTATTGATGAAATACAGACAAAAAAAAGCTTTAAAGATATAAGATGTATCATCACAAAATATTAACAAATCTAGATGAAAACAAATATATAGTAAAATAAAAACTCACTATATTTTTTATGGTTTGGAAGTATTAAATATAATAAAAAAGTCAAATTCAAAACTAATACATACACAATAAATTTGCTTTCACAACGGACTTATAAAATCTTAGTGCTACGTGTAGATCATAAAAGCACTCACATTTCTGAACGGACATTCTAGATGTTCTATGATTTTCAGCCAGATTAATCAATCTGTTCAAAATGTACAGTTTCTAATAAAATTAATTTAAATTTCGTATTTGAAGTTCAAGTTATCGTTACATTATCTTCTTGCCACAAAACGTAGAGAACATCGGACTTTATCGTCTAGCATAGATCAGATCGAAAACTGGCCATATTCAACTGAGTAGACCCTATCTAAAATAATATTAGAAAAGTTTTTTGTGCCATGTAATTCACTACATGAGAGGGAATTCCATCAGTACAGAATGCACAGGATATTACCAACGAATTATCTGCGAAAAGTCTCGTATATTTTCAAATAAACTGCTATTATTTTCTAGATGCCAAAAACTAGATCAAGCAACATTGTCTCTCTAAAGCTTCTGATTCTGAACCACGCGAAGTTTTGAACAACGATTGCCTAAGATCAACCTTCTCCATAACTCTTACCAAGCAATTATCTAAATAGTTTGTATGGTAACTAAAAGGACATCAAAATTCTGAAAATTAAAATAATCACTAGTCGAATCGCTCTGTCCATCTCTATTCAGATGAAATTTATTGAAAAAAACAGTGATTTACTATATGTATGTTCTAAAAGGAAGTTTTTCTAAAGCGTTCAAGGTTTTATCAATCAGACTTCATCACGGTCAGACACTAAACTCAGCTCATAATGACTTACGCTGATTGTACAAATTATTTTTACTAAAAAGATTTTTCAGCAAACTAAATTGACGAGGAGACAAGTATGTATATGCAATAGAAAAAAAGAAGAACAGATACAAATCAATGACAATCGATTGCGAGTTTTTTGGATGAAAAAAAAAAAAAACCTAAACCCGTTATAGTTTTATTGACAGCCTACAGATAAATATACAGTACGATAGCGTACTGTTTCTTATCGGGTCACATTTCCAGTTTAACATATATTTGATTCAAATCGAACTAATAAACACTTCAAAAATAGTTTTAGTTATCATGTTATGTTCAAGTATAACTTTATCGATCGAAATATTAAACTATCCTTCAAAATTCTAACCTTTTTTTCGCCACTGGATATGTACAATCAATGCAACAAGAATATCATACACTCATTCAGTTACATGGAAAAAAGTCTTTGTATATTGCTTTAAATAAAAAAAATTTCAATGTTGACCCAACGGATATGACAAAACATTAGATTTGTACGTAATTAGACTATTTTAAATCGAGCTCATAAATTCAACATGAGACAGATTTGATCTTCATCATGACTCAACTGACTTTAATGAAAGTTCAATCAGTAAAAAAAAAAATCTTTATGAAATACATACCTTAATTCGAAGAAAACAAGTTGTGCTCGTTTGTGTGTGTCTAGTGTTCATATTTTATGTCTAATGACGGTGTAATATATGATGATAATAATCGATGTGTTTCAATTCGTTCGTCTATTACTAGTATCTAATTAACTAAGTCTAGTTTTATTTGTCATCATTTTGTCTCGGTCTGTATGGTAAATCTATTGATACTAATTGAGAATGATATAATTTTAAACGGTGGTAGACGATGTATAGACACGTTAAACTGATGATGATGAGATAGAACAAGAATTTGAACGTTAAAATGTTTGTTGTTGCTAAAATGCTATGTCCCCTTAGTGGACTCAATTTTAGGACAACAAAATCATTCTATTCTAGTTATTGTTGTTGCTTCTTCTTCTCTTTTTTTTTAATACAGAAAAAAAAAAAAAAGCTCAATATTTCTTCTTAGTGCTTGAAATAATAACTCTTCTTAGAATGATTTATTTCTTTTTTTCTTAAACGACATTTTTTTTTTAAACAATCATCATCAATGAAAATAATAGGATGGCCCTGAACCTCCAAGTCTTGCCTGACCGTATATACACACTCACATACACAAAGTACTACAATACATATATACTCTGCACGTCTCATTGGACACAGAAAACGATGTGAAAGTGCGAGCATGGAGAAACTACAATATTTCTATCAACTTTTCTTTTTTTATAACATACAGGTATGTAATGTACATATACACATTCATTCAACAGAGCGCAATGATTTTTCTTTTTCTTGAATCTTATTCAAAAATTGAATAATATAAAAAAAAAAAAAAAAAAAATCTATACAATTGAACATGTATATATAACTAACTCTTAAAGTATATGAGGAAGGAAGAGAGGATAAAATAAAATTATGGGCTTCCTCTGCATATATAATTAACGTGTAAATGAAAAAAGAAATTTAATCCATAGAACCAACTACCTTCATTTAAAATTAGTTTCAAATCTTTTTTGAAATTGAGCTCAAGAACGTAAGACTAAGGTTTCAAACTGAATTTTTTCTACTATTAAAAAAATAAATAAATATATCCTTCAAATATTTTTTGGATAAGTTCAATCAAATTAAATTTATTCCAACTGTCATACAGTGTCAAGTGTATATAACAATATAGTACACGTTGTCTTAACGGTAATCGATCTTCAGGTAAAATTTAACTATACAAAACAAAGACAATAAGTACCATATTTTTAAAGGTAACATACCTTATGAGTAGCAATCATTTGGTTGAGAGGCCAATTTGAATGTCATACATTACATACAAGTGAAAACTTTTTATTTAGCATTTTATTTTCCCCTGAATATAACAAACAAAAAAAAACTTTTTTTTTTTTTTTTTATACAAATCTACTAATATTCATGGAAAGATTTTCGTTTATATACAAAAAAATTAAACATGATATGTCCTAATAATAATTGAAAGTCAATTACAAGCATAATAAACGAAATTGTTTTACATAAGAATCTAAAATTTGAAAAACACAGCACAAAAAGGGATATTTTAAATAACCAAAATAAGAGCTAATATCTAAAAAAGATATATATATTTTTTTTATTTTATAAAAAAAAGTAAATAAAAGTGTCATTATTTTGTTCAGAAAAATACTTGTCGTACATTTAATTTTTTACTGTTGTTTGTGTTCGATTATTATTATTGTTGCCACCCCAATATTTATTCATATTTTGTTTTGCACGTTCAAGCGTTTGTGAAGCTAAACTACAACTTGAACTCAATGAACGAGCTGAATTAATACTCAGAACATCGTCATCTAAACAAATTAAAAAAGGTACGTTATTTTTTAGAGATTTTCTTAATCTTAAACATTCAACTCTTCCTCTTTCATATATAAAAAAAATTCATTGAGATTAATAGCTTTAAGTATATTCCTGTAGCCTTCTTACCATTGTCTTGTTGTCTATTGACATTATATGTTGTACTAAATCCTTCATTTAATGTGTTTAAATGATTTTGTAATGATTGGTTTTGTTTATCATTTTTTCTTTCATCACCCGATGCATGATAATATTCTGGTATTTCATTTTTATATTGTCCATTTTGATAATTACGCTGAGATTCAGATGTATTATGATTAGCTGATGATTTTAATTTAGAATAGTTTAACGATGAATCTTGTTGTTGTTGTTGTTGTTTATTGTTTACTTCTGTTTTTAATTTATTGTTATCTCTCGCACTTTGCGTATAATTAAAATTATTGGAATTATCTTCATAGTCTCGAACATAACCTATAAGTAATTTCTATTATAGAGAACCATCAGCTCAAATCGTCTAAAATCTCTTACCATTAGACGGTAGATGACGTCGTTCAATGTTATGAGTGTCATATGTAGGACGACCCGCTGCCACTCTTGTACCTGTTGTTGATGGACGAAACTCATTCTTAAATGAAAAAAGTTTGTCATAATAGTGTTTGAGTAACCAAAAACCTCTTTAACTAACCTTATACCATTTACTATCTAAAATTAAGTTTTCAAAAATATTATTAATGTTAACAGAAAAATTTATAATATTTACCAGTTTGTTGATTATATTTCGATGGTGATGAATGAGTTCCAACTCCACGTGATTTATTCGTCACTGTTGTATTCTCAAGATGATCTGTTGATGTTCGTATGCCATAATTATCCTCGACATCTCGTTCTTTCAATTGATAATGTTTACGACGTAGTTCTCTAGCCGTGTTCGATTTTAAATCCCTTTTAGAAAAAGTAAAATGATCAGATCTAACTTGAATTCATTATGCAATAGAACATACATATCCAATGGATTTGTATCTTGACTATATAAACTTTCAGAATCCCATGCCATATGATGTTGAATCGAAGATGAGCCAAGATTTCGAACAAATGCTTTTGTTGCTTCAGTTGGACGTTGATGGTTATCAACATAGACAGTTTTATCTACTTGATGAGATCCGTCACTTTGTGTCGCTGATTCAGTGACATTTGGACGATTATTTTCACTTTGAATATGCTCATCTTTTGTGGATGTTTTTTGCTGCCTAAAGAATGAATAGAGATTATATTTTTTCTATTATGAATAAATCTATTTCTAATATAAGATAATACTTGATATTGTTTACACATTGTACAAAGTGAAAATAAAGTCTCACCTTGATTCATGTAGAATACTATCCAATTTATTTTCTTAATTTTTCTTTAGTACGGAATACAACAGACGTCAAAAATCATTGAATAAAGACTTACTCAATTTATTTACCTTTCATAATCATAGTGTATTTTTGATTGTATTTCTTGTTGATGTGCTTTTTCACGTCGTCGCTGTCTGTCAACACGTTCTTGTTCCAAATATCTGAGATAATATATGTTTATCAATAGAGAAATATTTATAGTCGGGATATTTTAAGAAATTACTCCTATTATAAAAGTCAATTTCAAAATTAAATATTTAATCAATTTTGTTGAGGGTTACCGACTTAGGAAATGAGAAAAGAGAGTGCAAAAGGTTGAGAATGACAATATACCTATCATCAACTGATATTACACTATCATCATCATCTTGTTGCTGATTATCAATATCCCATGCGTTATTATCTCGTCCTTGTAATTGTAAAGTATAATTTCTACTAAAATGGTCAGCTTGTGCATTCTCTCTAAATTCGTTAGCCTTCTTTCTAGTTGATACCAATTCTTTATACCAAAATAAATTTGGATTGAAACCATCTGCTTCCTATCAAATATATAAAATCAATTATGTTAAATAATTCATAATTTTAAACAACATACTTACAGCTGCTGAATCACGAAACCATTTTCCATTTTTATAATCAAATTTCCAAAATGGCTTAAATGTTGTTTGATATTCTGATTTCCATCGTCTAATAATAGTAATTAGAACAAAATACTTCTTTAAAAATAGATTTTGACAAAGTAAAACAGAAATTCTATCGGTATTTTACAAGTGTAAGACTATTCTCGGCTCACCTTAGTTTACCATGCGGATATTTTCTATGTAATCCATAGTCAATATCACCTTCATCATCTGTATAAGCTCTTTCAGCCAATTGTAGTTCTTTACGTTTCTGAAAGAAGAAAAATGACGAATTCAAAAGTCATCAAGTACTTGAGATTAGTATTTGTTTCTTCATTTCTATAATTCTTAAATGTTGAGTAATAAATATAGACATATTTCTAGTTGTGTATTAGTAGATTAAATATAGACAAAATTTTAATTCAAGTTACGTTACGTACTCTGTCTTCCACTTGTTCAGCTTCATATGCTTTTCTCGTTCTTGGACGTTTTTCATTTTGTATGGGTTTAAATTTTGCTTGATATTCCGAGTCACGTTTTATACTACTTTTTGTTTGTTGTGATTCAACATTTTTGACTCTATTTTGATTTTTAATTTCAAAATCAACATGTACTGGAGTTGTTTGCTGTTGACTGTCAAATGCTAATTGTGAACGTTGCATTAGTTTTTCGGATGGATCAATGACAGATGAAGGTAGTATTGAATCTGTACATCGATCACGCTAGAAACAAATACAACTTCAAAAATTTATCAAAATAATTTGTGTAGTGAAAGATAGACTTACTAATTTTGCGTCTTCAATAAATAGCTGTTCGTTGGCTGGATCGATAACGGATTGTTTCCAATTGAATGAACGTTGATATTCTGTTTGAAGATCATCTCGTTTCTATATAACAAATGAAGACGAGATATTGAACAGCAAGTAAAATTTACTAATTTACTTTGACCAAAATAGATTCTCTTCCGGCATTAGAATCAAATGTTACATTTGGAGCTTGCTTCAATTCCTAATTGAAATAAGAATACAAAATATTCAATTTATCAAAAATATCGATAAACACACTTACGGTTTGTATTCCACACGAATGAATATCACTCGATTTATGCCGAAGAACAACCTTAATAAAAGTAATTGACGTATACTAGTTTCCAAGATACAGATTATTCTTCGTACTTTTGATTGTTCTTCATATGAAGGTATTTTCCTTAGTGGATAGGCAACATTATTTGCAAATTTATCTTGTTTTCCTAATATAGCAAATTCTTGTGGTTTTGCTACTGATGTAACGTTTACTGGTTCCCTTAGCCGATGCAAATAAGACTGAGAAAATTTATCATTTGGCCCGATGACAGCTAAATTTTCCGAACGACTTAGGCCTTGGCCGTTAACGAATGGTGACGAGTAACGATGATGTTCACGAGATTTTAAACGTCGATTGGGTTCTAAAGTTGAATGTCTAATGGGAACTACGTATAAATAAAAAGAAAGGAAAATAAAAAAATAGTTGAAGAAATAGATTAGAAAAACCAGATATCTTACCTTCGGTCCTTAATTTTCGCTCTTCTATTGTTTCTTTCTTCGGACTCCATTTCTGATAATTTCGTTTATATTCAGACTATAGAAAAAAGAAATTTTATTATTTTTTATGCGAGCATGTATTGTTGATAGAGAATGATGTAGGAAACTTTTCATTTACAATAATTTTAGAGAGATGTTTGATTTTGAGTAACGAAATTCAAAAAACTAGCTTGGATAAACAAGTTGCTAAAAAATGTAGTTTACATATTTACAATTCGAACACCATTTATAACTAATAAATTGTCTCGTAAAGGAATATTTTAACCGAACGAAAAAGTAAACGTTAAAACTATACTATAATTTTGCTGAAAGAAAGAGCGACAAGAGATGGCAGAAAAGTGCAGGAGGGGGGATTGATTTCTCTTTAACTAGAAATTGAATTAAATAAAAGTTCACCTGATATTTCATACTACGACTGAAAGAAGGTAGATTTAATCTAAAATATTAAGAAATGTCTGGCATATATACACACAGAGAAAATCGTTTCGTTTTATAGCTCAAATCGTGTAACGCATGATTCTGTCTATTATCTACGCGAGCTTATGGTGTATGACAATTGACTCGGTTACATAAGTCAAGATCAAATGCTATTAGGTATGCATCAGTGTCAGTGTTCACACCGGAAAACTAGTACTGGTTGCACACTGTTACAGTAGCTCTGTTCTTTTTTTATAATAGTGAAGTTCGTATTTCATGTAAAGTATAGAGATGTACTCTCTTGCTATGCCGTGCGCATTTAGTGAGCATAGTATCTCAAGCTTTTACTTTTGAGTAGAAGTTTCCTCAAGTACTGAGATGGTCAGAAATAAGAATCTTCATTATCCATAGAAAAGGCTTTTTTAGATATCTGTATCATAGCTTGTTTTTCGCTTCGCTCTTCCTTTTAGACCTATTGTAAAAGATGTCGTTTTATTACAGTCTGTTTGTATATATTAGAAATAGTATGAAACCAGTACCATTGTGAACCAGTGCGGATGTGACCAGTATCTAGTATACAGACACTGATGCATACCTAAATGCTATTACCAAATTACGACAGTCAGCGTAAATAATCAAAAATTGCATTACGGAGTCGTGTTCGTGAAGTACCTCACCCGTGAGATTCTCCCAGGCAGGCTCTTCTGCGGTCTCTTAGCCATTACGAGCACACTTACGCGACAAGTATCTAGGCAACGCTAAAAAGAGAGCGGCAGATAATCGATGTTTTGAGTTTCTTCACTTCAACATTCGATGTGTGTGTTCTGCCACAAGTGCAGCTGACAAACTTTAACGAAACATTTTTCAAACTTCCACGGACGACAGTGATATTTTTATCCATACTTAATGCATAACGACATCTAGTATTTTAAAATGGACTCTTAATCAGTTTTAGTTTGAATGTTCATAAAATTAGCATATTCAAATTTCCTCTTTTGTATAACACGATCACTTGTCAGATTAGACCCGAGGTGCACCTATAGCGGTTCGAAAACCCAGATGAACGAAAACGGTTTAGTTAACAGTCCGTAAACGTTGAGCCAACCGACGTGACACGTTTGCTGAAAGCAGTTATCTTTGAGCTTCTATCTCAAAAACATTATTTTATTCTTTTTCAATTTTCTATATTTCGTGTACTGGGTGAATTCACGTGAAACATACCACCATCACATCGAACCTCGGTGCCAGATAGCACGGTTTTGTAGCATGTGCTGCGCTGAATTTATTGGTACAAACCGCAGGTCTCTAGCTCTTCCGGATTTCCGGAAAAGTTTCAGCGCAAACCGTAAGACCAACTTCATTTTGTAGAGCTCGTCAAGGTGAGTCTAGCTGCACAAACCGCAGATCTATAGCTGTTGCGGAAAAAAAAGCAACCGATATTAATCCTGATTCTTCGAATTTTTGGTTTTGATGATTGTTCCTAATATTAATTCTTGATTTGACTATACCCATTTTCACATGAAAAAACATCCAGAAAGAATTACTCTTTCTAACATGTGTAACTCGATCCTTCTACAAACTGGATGTATTAGAATCACGATTATCACCAGAGGAGGTTTTTTCTGTAAGAAACAGTCCCCTACGGCGACTGTCAACAACTCTTTTTGTAACCGTCAGGTAACGCCCTAAAGCCCTTGAGCTAACGGTACAAATTCTCTATCAAATCCTTTCTTCGCAGTCACTTGTTTACTGTTTAGAAGCGACTAGTTGAGCGACTAGTTTAGTACAATTTTGACTGAGTTATGAATTTTATAGTTTGGGGTGAAAATAGTGAAAAATAGATGGTTTCATCTAATATAGGTTTTCACTATTCTTCTGAAGCTGTTTCGCAAAGCAAACATTCGCATGAGATTCAGCGTGATGGATAACATATGTTTCCATGCATTATCAAATTTCTAAAGATCATGAAAATCCGATTCTAAGATGTCTCAGGAAAAATCCGCTTCTGCTCGAACGATCGCAGATGAAACTGTCGAGTTTTGACGGACATGTAGATTAAATGTCGCTCTATGTCAGGAGTGTTTTCAAACATTAGACTTGCATGAAACGTTAGGGAGCGGCAATCTTGCCTTTGAAACATCGATCAGGTATACCGTGGTAGACCTCATTGGTAGAATTGATTTATGCATAAGAAGATGCTATCAGGTCCTAGCTACAAGATACTGGAAGCCGCAGGTCTTCATCTTGCTCCGTTAAAAAAATGACCGCAACCACTATACATTTGGACAGATATGAACCTGTATTTTTACCATGTTTAATAGAACTAATTCCATCAAGTATGTAGGACTGAGAGCCACATTCTCTAATGATGCTTCAACGATTCAGTATTGGAAAAAGAGAAAATTGCTAACTATTTGAAGAAGGTCAGTATTATGTATATATCACTCGTTACAGCAAAATAAAATGTGAATATCTTGTAACTAAAACGATCCCTCAACTAGTCGCTTCTAAACAGTAAACAAGTGACTGCGAAGAAAGGATTTGATAGAGAATTTGTACCGTTAGCTCAAGGGCTTTAGGGCGTTACCTGACGGTTACAAAAAGAGTTGTTGACAGTCGCCGTAGGGGACTGTTTCTTACAGAAAAAACCTCCTCTGGTGATAATCGTGATTCTAATACATCCAGTTTGTAGAAGGATCGAGTTACACATGTGAAACAGTTTTTAGATAAAACGAACACGTTTTCCAGACATATAAGATATTGCATATTCTATATGTTATTGTTGTTAGAAAGAGTAATTCTTTCTGGATGTTTTTTCATGTGAAAATGGGTATAGTCAAATCAAGAATTAATATTAGGAACAATCATCAAAACCAAAAATTCGAAGAATCAGGATTAATATCGGTTACTTTAACTGGTGAAAGATCGATGATGCACCGACGCTGAAATGAACTCACTTCAGCATAATGGATAGAAGCAGAAATGGAAAGAAGCAAGTGATATATGTTATATATCACTTGCTTCTTTCCATTTCTGCTTTCATCCGTTCCATATTAAATATTGACAGATTATACTTTCGCTCTCTCTAATTATGCAAAGATTATAAACTGGACGATTGTTTGCCAAAAGTTGCCATTTATTTACTGATATACGAGTCAAAAGTGTAATACTGTTCATTCTAGCTATCATGACAGTTATAGTAAGCTGCTTTCTATAAAACAAAGTACATAATCTCAAAAATAGTTTGTTTTGTTCAATATCTGATTAGATGTCTCACGAACACTGTCAGTCTTTTTTTGCTATTGTGTGTTATATGTTAAATGGTAAACAAATACAGATATTGATTAACAAGTATAACTCTGGCATATTTTCCGTATATTTCAGATATGTTCGTGTCATTGGCAATAATTAATGGAAGAGCCGAGAGGGATATTATGTCAAGACCATCGGCTATAGGTATCAAAGAGCATTTACTAAATATAAAATTATTATTTAATACCTATGTATTGACAATATCGAATATTTTCTAGCTTTCTTTTGTTATTTTTGGTACTATATCTGTGATAGAATCCCGTTAAATTCAATATTCTTGGCATATGAAAAGTTTGATGTAAACCAATTGAAAAATTCTTCTGACTAAAGCTGCAGTTTGATAATTAGTCGAAATACGCTCAAGGACTGCAGAGAAGATAAGGGACAATCGAAATTTGATATCAGCACACCCCGATGGTACTATCATCCATACTTTTCTTTCTTCTTCTTCTTAATTGTCTAATGTCATATTTTAATTAGTTCACAACTCGTCTCTCTCTAAATACAAATCATTTTATGCGGAAGGATAGAATTGAACTGTGGTTGTTACTATGACATTATTAGTAGACGTTAAAATCTAAGTAACATAAGCACATTGGTGGTTCAATAGAATTTCTGTACAGTTTTGAGTGAGAAAAATAAGGAATAGTTAGAAAACTCTTAGCGAACAATAAAAGTTTGTCGCATTTTTACTATGTTTTCTTGTCGCGTACAAGATACACTTGTAATAGCTTTACTGAGAAATTTATTATTTGCACAGAAAAGGAAATAATAAAATAATGTTATCAAACTAGAAAGAGAGAAAAAAAATTTTGAAGTCGATAAGACAAAAACAATCGCAAAACAAAGAAGAAAATAACAACATACATAGAAAATTTGACACAGAAAAAAAAATAGTTGATTGTATATTGACAGTTTAACGGGGTTTTTCTTCTCTTTTTTTTTTATACAATTTGGCTCGTTCACTGTTATCCTCCCCCATTATGATGTCTTCATTGCTCTCAGATCATACAGCTTGTATTCTTGAATAATACAGTCCACTACTTGTTTCTGATAATTCGGATGATGCACAACTATTAGGAGCATAACATTTATCTTTATTATTTGATTTTATTTGTTTGGACGAAGAATAACGATAATTGTCCTGATTATTAATGTTGGCAGTTGATTGTGGACTATTACTAGAATTATTTGTTGTTCGTGTTAGAGTATCAGCACTAGCAGTGGAATTAATATTAATCATATAATCTTTACATACTCTATTATTTGTTGACATAAATCCACCATTACCATTATGATACTGTTGATGATTAATCATTGGTCGATGTGATGGATGACAATTTGATGTTTTTAATAATTTTTGTCGTCTTCGTGTACGATGATAACAGAGTATGAATAATAATATTAAACCTATTAAAAATATTGGAATTAAAATAAAATAAATCAAATTATTATTGGTACTATTCGATGATGTGGAATTTTTTGACATTGAACGAAAATCTAAAATAAATAAAAAAATATATATATATTTTTTTTTAGTAGTTTATATCTCTATTTAAACAACATACCAATATCAACAACTTGTACAAATGCTTTTTTGTAAGTCATTACATGATTATTTTGAACTAGACAAATGTATGTTCCAGAATCTGTTTCTCTTGTTTGTTGAATAATAAATGGACTTGATATAAGATGTTCATTTATATTCGGTGTTTCATGTTGAATTGTTTCATATTGTACAGAATCAATAACAAGAGCATTTGAACGATAATAATCATTTGGAAGACGTTTTAACCACTAGAAATAATAAATAGATAAATTATTAATTTTAAAAAAAACTGTAATCTAAAATCATAGATTATACTTGTATTCGTGTTTGTAGATCATTTATTTGAATTTTACAATTTAATATTAATTTTTTACCAGATTCAATGGTGATATTTTCTGGATCATTATCTAAAAATTGAACTTTTTCTAAAAATAAATAATCTCATTTATTCATTTAAGATTAATTATTAGAAAAACAAACAATATCTCTCTACCTGTTACAATAACGATATAAGTGGCATTAATGAAACCATTTTGATTTGATAATTCACAAGTATAATTTCCCGTATCAGATTGTCGAAGATCTTTAATTTCCAATATTTGTTTTCTAAATAAAAAATTAAAAAAAAAATAAATAGAATAAAATAAATAATTTTTAATTTATATGATTATTTATAAATATGTCTGATACTTACGACGTCATTCCATATTCATCTTCACTTAATATTTTTCCATTTTTTTTCCATTTAATTTCAGGTTCTGGTTTTCCTCTTGCTAAACATTTCAATTGAATAGTTGTACCTTCTGGTTGAATTAATTTTGTTGAGATTAATTCAGATCTCGATAAAAACTGTGGCGCTTCTAAATTAATTGATAGAATTATTAAATCAATAAATTACAGAAGAATTTTTACTTACCTCCATTATTTATCTCTCCTGATGGAAGAAAAGATTTTTGAAATGGTTTATCTGATTGATTGGATGGAATTATTGTAGTTGAATTAGCTAAACATATTTTTAAAAAGAAAAAAAATAGTACAAAAATCTAAAAATTATATAATTTTTTAACATACATTTAATATTCAATTGAATTTCTGCCGTAATACTTCCAAAACCATTTACTGCCATACATTTGTAAAGACCTTCATCAGATATTTTTAATTTTCGAAATTTTAATAATAAACGTTTTATGACAATTTGTGTCCATGTTGAATCAATTTCTTCATTATTTTTATACCATTGAATACTTAAATTAGGTTCAGGAGATACTGGACATTCCATTTCAAATAGTTCATTTTCATTTCCTTCGACAATTTTTCGATTGGTTGAAATTAATCTTGGTGGACTACCTAAAAATAAGAACAATTATTTGACAGTTAATCTATTCAGTAAATATTATTTTGTCTTATATTAGACATATACATACCTTTACTATATACGAATATAATTGAAATAATGACAATGACAAGTGTTTGAAATAATGATAATAACATTTTGATTAGTATAAATAAAAATGTCCTAAAATAGAATAAAAAATACTTTGATATTCAACTAATAAGTCGACCATCTGTTTTATTTATAAAAAAGAAATGATTTTCTCAATTATAATAAATTTTTCAGTAGTATAAAATTATATATGAATATCAACTATGGCTCACTGATCAATTGAAACCTATATAAAGTGGAAAGAAGAGAGTCTCTTTTTTTTAATAATACACACATTGTTTTTTCTTTTACATCAGATAAAATAACTCAAGATATAGAGTTAGCGTCTGTTTATTTTAGAAAATTCAATATGTTAATTGATAAGTAAAAATAATCTCTCTAATCTAAAGCACTATCATTTTTGTTACCGCAATCAGATTTATACTGTGACTAATCTATAACTCATCACTATTAGACTAATTAATAAATAAATTTTTTAGAAAGTTTTTGTCGATTTGAATACAATGAATTAGTCTTTTGAATCGACTAAGGGAAACTAACGGGAACTTATAGCTTCTTTTGGCTTATGTTACATTTTTCGCTATTCAGAAGAGGTATACAAGTTTTCTATTGATACCTTCTTTCAATTAATCATTTAACTTCATCTGTATGTGTATCCTTTCCGAATTCTTCTTTTTCTGTTACATAGAATAAGTCAATATCAACTATTTTAAAGGATGTCTAACCAAACTAAATCAAATTAAAAAGTAACAGATATGATGCGATTCGTCTCAGAAAAGTTGGCCTATTTCGAACTCTGACTTGTATGTTACGACTGATTAGATGAGAATCTACTACTTTATATTTAACTACGTAAAGTTTCATTCATTGATTATGCAAGTAGGTATTTTCAATGAAATTATTGAAATTCTTTACATAAGTTCAATATATTATTATTGGAGAATTGCAACCTTATAGATTATAATATTTTTGCAACTGTATCTTTCATCAGATTCTAAACTTTTTATACTTGAATTTTAATGACTTTCTCATTAATTCGTTTGACTCGCTTCATCAACTCCCGAAACATAATTTATTTCTAGGTCTTTATTCTAGACAGTCTCTCGAGTCGAACACTCACTCCGATTGTTCAGTTTCTCTACTAGTTAATTAATAGTCATGTGATGGTATATCTGTGTACATGAATAAATAGTGTCTCTTCTTCGATGAGATAATTAATCACCCACTTTTCAGCGTATAGTATATATTATAAAGAGTAAAAACAAAGAATCAGTTAATCGATAGCCATCTGTAACATTATTGCATTCGTTTTCTATATTCTGTATAAAATGTAAATACGATTTTGGTAAATGTCTTGACTTTCTCTGAGGTGCCATTCTATTCAGTTAACTTTTCAGTCTTTTCATATCATAGTCAATCTTACAGTTAGGTAGTATCTTTAAGCATATGCTGATTATTTTCATAAGTGTCTATTTTGTGTTCATAGTACAATGTATGTTAAAATAAAATTTAACACTTTCTGTACTCATTATGCATGTACATGTAGTTCCTTTTCATTTGTTTTTAGCATTCGGAAAATGTATATAGTGAGAAAAGCAAAACTGTATGACATGAACAACCTTCATGTGTTCTCTCTCTCTCTCTCTTCTACAAAATACTATTCAAGGACTAATTGAAAGTGAAGTATATCAAATCAATAATAATATTTCGATGATCGACAGCTATTGTGTTCTTTGATAGTTCATTTCATAGGCATAGAAGAAAAAAGAGCAAAGTGAACAATTCATTTTACAATGATAATGACTAAAACATAGTGTGCAAAACGAACGCTTTAGTTGCCTAAAAATCGATCCAAATAGCAGACGATCTTAAGCAAATGAAGTATTACTACTACTGATGAATCTTTTATATTTGCTCTATGGAATCTAATCATACAATTAAAAAACTAATAACACAGTTAAGTTGAAAATAACTGCGAAAAAATGTCTATGTGACGGACTTATGCAATTGTTTATCTGTCAATAATATAGATTTGGAGTGTATTTTTTTTTTTTTCGAAAAGAAAAAAAAGCAGTTTTATCCATGAAGATGTAAACATAAGAATAAAATGTTAATTAACAGTTAGATGAAGTGCGTTGTATACATTTCAGTTGAGTTATATAATAGAAATTCTTATTATTGTCGCTGTCTAGTAACCTATATCACTTCCATTATCAGCATCCGCATGTATACATAAAATTAAACTTTGAAGTAAATAGCAATAGATAGTTTAGAAGAATAAAAGAAAATTAAGCATATACATAATACAGATTTCTATATGAAAGTAACTCTCTTATTTCTTCATAATTGTTTTTGACATTCAAGAAGATTTTTGGATCATATAAAGATCTGTTATGCTCAAATACAACCACTATTACCAATAATGTTATTATCTAAAGGTGGGGCGAGAGATAAAAATTAGAAATCACAATTCTAAACGCTTTTCATATATTCTTAGTTCGAGATTTCTATGACGTGACTATATAGTCATCTCCAATTAGACTTCCTTCATGAACTCTAATCTCTATTAATGTTTGTGCAATCTTGTTGAAAAACAATTATGAGTAAATATCTATGTATAATATAGAAGGGTTGATGTGAATGCACGATAGTGAATAGTAGATAGATGATGATCATTTTCACACCAAAACGTCAGATATGACAAATTATTCCACGCAACAACAGAAAAAAAGAGAGTGTATATATATATTGTTCATAAGAACTGTCTAGCATGATAATGACTAATGCTGAACTACTATAAAACTTGTTTTAAAAAAAAACAGAACCAACATTTAAATAATAAGATCTTTTTTCTTAATTTGTATTTATCATCGAATAAACATTTTTATACAGAAATAAATGAAAATCTGCAGGAGATGAATATCATTCATTCGATCTATTTAGTTGTCATGATGGTACCATGGTAAAAGATAAATGATCATCATCAGTATCATTATTTAACTAGATAATGGACAATATAGTTAAGCCGTTTCACATGAAACATTCATTTTTTACATTTAGACAGTCCTTATAGAAGCTCAATTCATACTTCTCTCTCTCTCTCCCTCTTTCTCTTATGTTATATCGAGTTTCCGCAAAGAAGCAATGATTAGAATGATTCGTTCATATCCAATCATACTAAATTATTCTTACAATCTTAGAACCTCAAGCGATTTTCAGAGAGTCATTTGAAAATCTATTTATGATTACTACTTTGTTTACTGGTTGATTAAGAATCTAAATGAAATTTTATTATTCTTCCGTGTCCAATTACCTATCACTCTTTTGGTTACCGGTATAATACAATATTTATCGGCGCATATCAAACCGTAACAACATTATAATCCATATACTACATATCAGTAAGAAATATATTGCCTACGCTAATTATTAAAAAAATCGAAAAGAAATTGAATACTATATGCATGTCGATATATATATGTATATATCTACTCAATAAACAATAGAGAAAAGAATTTTTCTTTGAAAATACTATCTGACTTAAAAGTAGCATAAGATATTATTTATGATCCAAAAATAGAAGCAACTTAAGCTAAACTTTTTTATCTTGATTTAATATCTCTGTATCAAAAGAGAAATGTATTTTTAATGGATTAGGAGCAAAAATAAACATATTTACAGCAGCACTTTTATAATTAGAATTGAAATGAATGAGATAGGAACATTGTAGTGGAATACTCATAAAAATAAAACAGCACATATGAACTTGTACAGTAATTTTACTATAAAAAGTGACAAATATAGAAAACATCAGATGTAATGTTACCTGTAAATAAATAAATTCGTTCCAAAATAAATAAATTTGAATCAATAAAATAAATTTGAAAAATGAGAAGACATTTTTTTAATAAATATCAATTTTTAATTTGTTATGTACTATAGACCACGAGTTAGATACGAATATTGGAAAAAAAAGTATGTGAAATAGAACAAAATTTATGATGAATAAAATAAATTTCTTTTCATTGTAATCTGGCACAAGTGCATCTTCGTAAAGAATTTATTTCGTTTTCTTCATGTTTTTTTTTTGTACAGTTCGCGTGATAATAAAGAGCGAAAGGGAAAAAAAAAGAACTATATAGTTCTTTTTCTCTATCGAATGGCACTATAGTACATATACGAGAGAGAGAGAGAGAAAGAAAGAGAAAATGTTTGTATAAAACCAAAGAAGGCAGAAAGATTTCTTGTTGGTCAAGTTTCAAATATAGATATACTCTCTACTATCTTCAGCTATATTTCATGCAAAAATTATAAAAGCAAATCAATCACGAAAAAGGAAAAGTGACAGACTATCACTAATTTGTATATATCTGGCTACTATCACATGAAAAGAAGAAAGTGTATATCGACTAATCAAAAATATGGGTGACATTCACGCCATGCGTCATAGAAACTAAAAACGAAGAAATAATCTCTCAATTTTCAATTGATCAAGTTTTTAGTATTCATTCTTCCAGTACACTATAGTATATTAAAGATTATTTGACTTTCAATATTGAAGAATAAATATTTTTTTCAAAAAATGTGTTTCATAGCGTGTCAGCGGCTTCTTTTTATAGTTTATTAGGATCTATGAAGTGATAGAATGTCTGTTCGTCATACAACTTCAAGAAATAGCTATTTCTCTATCGATTTGCGTGTGTACTCAAATTCAATTAATATTTTAATTAATTAATTTTAATAGTGGTATTATCATAGACATTAATTTATTAACATAACACTCTATCGTTTATTCAAATCTATGTATTGTCTCTCATTTTAGAAATATTCGTTTAAAGACGATAATGATGATAAAGTAGATCATAATGATTATCATCAAAATAAAAAATTTATTACTAAACTGTTATGTAGATGAAGAGATATTTTAAGTCTGAATAAAAAGACAAATTACTATTACCATAAATAACTGATTGATTAAACAGATGTTGATCGCTAAAAGGACACCTGCTTATACTTGAATACTCTGTCAAAATAAACAGAAATCTCTATAGCTTATTATGAATGTAACAGTAGCAGCAAGTCTAATAATTTATTTGGAAAATGTTCCTCTAGACATACTTTTCTTACATTCATATTACAGTCTTACATTTTAATTGATAGTGGTCTCAAATTTCTCAGTGTTTGGTTTGGGCGTGAGGGATTTATGGGAAGTGGCTACTGTCAATAAGAAAATTTTAACGAACATTTGTTAAAATTGACAACTGTAAACGAATTACGTGAATATTTGTTGGTCACACTTTACTCATAAAAAAATACGACTATATTCCTATGTTAATTATGTTATTCATTATTAAATAATCATTTTTAAAACATCTATAAACGTCAGAGTCATCAGTAACTTCGAAGTAAATTTCATTGATAGATTGAATTTAATATTATTTGAAATTATCTAAAATATTATCGTTATGTTTTAGATGTATTGGATTACACAGTTTTAGTCTTTTTTAGTACATCAAATGTTAGAATGTTTATTTTAGAATTTAACTTATTGTATTAACACTTCTTATTCAAAGATTGAACATGAAAGAAAAATATGTCTCTTGAAGGAATGGAGGAATATAAAATTTCATATTGCCTCCGTATATAACGGTCTCTTTTCTTTTTTTCTTGTTGTATTTTTAAGGATTATATTTAGAAGGGAAAACATAAGTTTACATTAGCAGTTGTCATTTTTATACATATGGTAAACACCAAAGTAAAAGTGTTCAATAGACAAACATTCATAAAAGACTATACATACTCAAATATAATATTCTTAGAGAAATATCATCTTATAAAGGATCAATATAGTATACTTTAGTTCATTTTATATAAAAAATATTTTAATAAAATTAGAGGTTCAATGAATATGATTGAGTGTATGTTTTGTTAGCAGATAGAAAATTTTAAATTACAATGGAAACTTGATTTTGAAGATGACGATGTTATTGTAACATCTTTAAGTAAAGAATAATAAGAATGTTATTTTTAATCATTTTATTATATCCATGCTGAGATTTAATATTAAAAACGAATGATTAAGTTAAATAAATAAAGAAAGAGATGTGATTTTTTCTAAAAACAGTTATTATATTTGTATATATCATCAATGGAAGTGTGTTTTTGCTTTAGATTATCATACATACACATAAACCATATACACATTGTTGTTGATAGTTCTACTCAAATGATTCCATAGACAATGTAGTCAATCAAAAAAATTGTGTGTGTTCATCATCATATTATTAGCATTTGTTTATTTTAACGACAGGGATGTTTTCCAAGTGCCAATTTTTAGACTAAAGAATATAAACCGTTTCTAATCAGACATAACTTCACACATCTACACACACACACAATACATTTAAGAAAAACATCTTCCATTCTAAGTTAAACACTGACCTATTAGAAGAAATAGAAGCGAATGAAAAATGTTCATCAAAATGCAAAAAGATAACATTATTGACTCACAATATGCTTTTTCTTCCATGCTCTTTATAGATATGGTGGAAATAACAGCATTATCTATCTACTCTTGATTAATTTTAAGTTTTTATATGTTCAATCTAAATTTGAAGAACAACTTTTATTTTAATTCTAACATTTAAACATTTTTAAAATGCAACGTACAACTAAAACAAACAAACATATTATAATACTTCAGTAATGTATTTTCAATTACTTTTGAAAAAATATAGTTTTGATCTTTGCACTAAGTCTAAATTAAAGAACAGAAACGGTACTAGACTCTTTTTAACAAGAGATTTTTCAAGACTTATAAAATATTCTATCGAATACGATAAACAAGCTAAAAAATACCAGTAGATTAAGACCATTTATATCGCTCTTTTCCATATTTAAACATTAAGGACAAGACACACGTTTTTGATTGTTTATATTCGACTTTTCTTCGCCATATTTAGCGGATACCGCAGCTACAGCAGCCACTTTTTGAGTCACTTTTTGTTTTCGTTTTTCTTCAATTAAAACGTCAATACATATAGTAATAATAGACATTAATATAAACGCACAACCTAAAATTATAATCATTCAAATCACAATTTATAGATTTTATTATTTTTCTTACCTAAATAGGCAATCCAATCACTCTTTGAGTTTCTAAAAATGTTTTGTAAAAATAATGCTAATACAATATCTATAGAATAAGTTAATGTAACAATTGTCACTTTTTCTCGTTTGAGTGCCTTTTGATTTCCAATAAAAACAAATATGGATGCTAATGCTAGTCCAAATCCTGTAAATAATCTCCAATCATGCGGTACCGATTTACTACCGATTATAAAATGTGTATATATAACTAATATGATAGAAATGACTAGTGAAAATGCCGATGACCAGAAACATAGAATACTGGTATGCAATCCTGCATTCAATAGTATTTTATTCAAAATTATACTAATACTGAATGCAATAGTTGCTATTAGAACTAATATGGATCCGAATAAATAACTTGATGTTTTCACAAATTGAAAACTAGAAAATGGAGTATTTAATGTTGAATTGAATTCTGACGGTAATAGATTTTCACGAAACAATAGTGTTTGACGACCAATTAATATAACAGCAATCATCGTTAAAATAAACGCAACAATACGAGGAATAGTTATACGTTCTTTGAGAAATATTAAAGCTAATATAATTGTCCATACAATTTGACTTTGTCGAATAACCGATAAACCTGGTAATGAAATATAATAATAGGCAAGATATATTGTAGAAGTACCAATAGCCATCATAAGTCCACGTAATATTATTCGTAATCGATATCCTTGTGGTCCAAGAATATTGTAGTTTTTATAAATTGCATAAACAAAAAATGCTACTGTTTGTGCCAACATTTGTAACAACAGACCGAATAGCAAATCAAGACCAATAGCTTTTGTTATAAAAATTATAATACATAATGAGAATGTTGTGAGAAATGCCCACAGAATACCAGATAAATGTGATAGAAATCCTTCGTTTTGAGTTTGTGCAGTAAATGACGGTGGTGATTGATGATTGATTGTATCGATATTATTCATTGGTTTTTCAGTTTCTGGGATTGCTATTGTTGCTGCTCGACGTGAGTCAACCATTGTTGAACGTCTAGAACCACTCATAGCCATTGAGCGTCTAAGACCATTTGCTAACGATTTCTGTTCTTCGGGTGTTAATTCGTCAATAATTGAACGTTGACGCTGATATTGTGGTAGTTCAATAATCGTAGCTGCACGAGAACGTTGAACCGTATCAGCTTCTTGCTAGAAAATTAGTATATGAGATTTTAATTTCATAAAAGTAATTATCACAGTTATATGCTTACACTTATTATAATTTCTCCTTTCTTTGCACTATCTGTTGGTGCTGTTGAATATGCCAGCGATGATGTTGGACGAAGTAAAGATCTTACCTGATCAAGGAGACCACTATCATTAATACCGTTTGATATTGAAACAGTAGTCGCATCATCATTATTGATCTCAAGTGTTGTAGTTGAACTATTAATATCATCATCTTTATTTAAGCTGTAAATTGATTGTGAATCAGTGATAAATTCTCCATCAATAGGAAAACGAGGAAATGCTGGTGTATCACTAAGATCATTCGCATCATTGAGATTTTGTGTATCGGCAGGTGGTTGTAAAACAATCATCGACAAGTGGTCATCACCTACTACATTTAACAGGGGAATTCTTGGCTGATCATCAGCTTCAGGTACAGTTTTCATTGATGCATTAGACAGAGACGTTGTTTCATCCGCAGTTTCCCATTCATGATGTGAAAGCAATTTCTCTCGTTCGTTTTCTTCTGCAATATTAACCACATCAAAATACTAAACGAGAATTGAGAAAGTCAATGAAATCAAGGGGAAAACAGCAGGCTAAAATTAGCCCAAAATAAGTCGAAAATGACCCAAAATCAATTGATTTTCAGTGATTCTCAGTTACCCTCTGTAATTCTCTGTGATTTTCAATGACTTCCTGTCATTTCCGGTGACTTTTCATTCGATCAAAATCACTAAAATCGATAGAAATCAGTGAAAATCGGAAAAATCCAAAAATCAGCTGCTTCTTCCTTGCATTATCCCCAGTAAATCGTATCAGAGGGACTTTTTTATACTCTTTTATCAACCGTCATTAATACAGCTCTTGACTATGGCTCTAAGTTATTAATAAGTAGACTGTTGACTAACCAAAGTATAAGTTGTTAATTTAAATATTGAACAAGTTAACTATTGATTAAACAATTTAAATAAATACCTTTTTTTGTGAAATTTTACCAGGATTCATTATTATCTAAGGTTCATTTACATAAGAGTCAATGATAGAGTACAATAAAATGAACAGTAATGTCTGTATGTTTTTTCTATTCAACATACTTAAATGAAGGTTACAATCATGCAGGCTAAATATTTTTCCGGTTCTTCTTTTCATTGAAGCGAATCAAAAAATGATATTGATGTGATTTTTGATGTAATGCATGAAAAACATATAAATCGATTATTTTGACATTTGTTGCAAAAAAATGTGTAAAACATGGACAATAAATCATGTAAACATTTTACTGCTTAAGCATATATAATTTAACTTATCTGCTCAAATTAAAAATGTATAATGTTAGTCAGTTCAGTTTTACCTGTCATCTATTATAATAGTGAATTTGGGTAGTAGATGGACATCCACCACCACTACATTGAGTGTGAAAATATTTCTAGATGAAGAAATAATTGAATCAGCCTTTCAGGTGTATGTCCTAGAGTGAAGACATACTTAATATGAATAGATATCACAAATAAAACCTAGCGTTCTTATCTTTCTGATCGACATCCTTCTGATCGACATTCTATTTTATTTCAACACACACTATATTTAAGATGATAGCTTAATAGATATAAAAATAATTCAAAATACGAGAAGTAAATTGCCACATCCAAAAAACAACAAAAAAATAATATTACACAAAAATATCTGTGAAAAAATGAAGAATGTAGCCATTATTAAATATATTTTGCTCGTTTACTCTCCAAAATATTTGGCCTAAAAATACAAAAAGGATAAACGATTTTTTTAAACGAATCTTGGTGAAAATATTTACGATTCATTTTCGTCGCCTCCACCACCACCTTTTCGTTTATCAATTATTTTTGATATTTGTTGCCATTCTCTTTCTAATTTTTGTTTTTCATCTTGTGGTCCACCTAAAAAAATGAAGACTTTTTTTAGATGTATTCTGCTAATGTATAATGTATAACTCACTTTTACGAGTTTTTCTTCCATCTGACATTTTCACACCATATTGAAATGCAGCCCTGTCAAACACAAGAAGTAGAAAGGTAATCTTTGTAAGTATACACATATAAATATTTTAAATCCTACTTTGGCATAGCTTCCTTTTGACTCATATAATCAGAATATTCTTCGGCTGTATCAAAATCCCATCGTCCAATTGGACCTTTTTTGGAACCCATATCCATTTTTTCATAATCTGGTTCATCATCACTGTCAATATTCACATCTTCTTCAGCCATTGTACTACAAATATATAGTACTTGTCATATGACAATTTTCCATAGGCTTTTATACTGATTTAACGTACCCTGGATAACACTCAGCATATGAATCATCACTAAACTTGAGCTGAAATCCACTTTTTTTTCCCCCATTTCGTGAGTCGATCTACGATAGAATATGTCACATAAATAAATCAAAATACAAAGTCAGATAGGTCAGCCTACTGATTTATTTTCGTATTTACGATGCACATTTTTAATAAAATTTTTCACTGCTTCTCCATTGTTATTTTCCGAATGATCGTCATCTTCCATTGCGTTTGAAGGATTCTATAAACAAAAACAAAACAAAACATGAGATTTAAAAGAATGCTTTTAGTCGAGAAAGAAAGAAAGAAAGAGAGAGAGATAACAAACGTACTCGTCTATCCATCTCTTGTTCATCACCCAAACCCCTGAAATAATTCTTTCTTCTATTCTTATCCTGTTCGTCTTTAATATCACGACGTTTCGTATCAGGAACATAATCTCCAACATCATCGTATAAACTAAAAAAACCAACAGTATGTACGAAAACGAGAATAAATAATGAAAGATACGTTTATCATCATGAAAGAGATTCTCTAAAACAAAAAAGATTACCTAATATCTTCGGTTTTTTTCACAAGAGAATTTGTATTTTGAGGTTTGATATTCATTATAGTATCCACGTGTTCTACACCACCACCCTTTTTCTTTTGTCGTTTCAGATCTCTTTTAGAATATCTTAGATATGACAAGATCTGAGTAAGTTTATTGATGACAATATCATTATTACTCAGTGTGGTTGTACTCTAGAAATTAATCAGAAAAATAAAATATATTTTAACAATCTACTCTATCCAGACATTTACCTCAGCATTTGGACAATCGGTTTTTGATCGTATCAATGTTGTTGGTATATCATCGATAAGTCCATTTTGATTTTCTTGATCCGATTCCAAATCAATAACGTATGCCATACGATGTGGTAAAAATAATTCATTGATTTTTCGTTGATTTAGTTGTGGATTTAAGATATTATTTCGAAACAGTGTACGAAATATATTTTTGGCTAATTTTGATTTAATTCCAAGACGATTTTCTTCCTCATCTTCTATCATTTGTTGACGTTGTTGTTGTTGCTGAGCAATCGTTGGTTTCTGAACAGATTGCTTAGTAGGAATAGCCTTTTTTTTATCGCTTGCTGTTGATGTAGGAATCCTGCATAAACAAAAATGCATACCAACAATAATACTTCAATAGTAAAATCGTGATGTGCTACTCACGATGGTGGCGGTGCCATTGGTTTAACAAATGATTGTTCATTATCATCTGCGCCCGATTGATCTGGAAATTCGTCTGTTGTTGTAATTTCAGCACGAATCTAGGAAAAAAATATATTTTATAACAGAAACAAATCATTACTAAAACTCACTTACTTTCTGCAGTAAAGCGTAGTCTAAGCCTTTCACTAAATGAGTATGCTCTAAATCTCCTCCTAAAAATTTTGATTCCTCTATGATTTGTTTACGTCTTGCAGCGGCATCATAATTTCTTAAAAACAATGTCATAGGTAACTTCTATAGGGAGACATATAGACTATATTTATTTACCCTTTGGCGTCTGGAGCAACAGCTCGATAATTTCCAGCTGATGTTGTTGGTGCTGACAGTTGTTGTTGCGATTGCGATTGCGATTGTATTGATAGAACACCCGGATCTTCTAAATCTTTATTACGATCCCTCCTTTCTCTTGCACGATCACGATATTTATTTATTCTTTCTTCTTCACGCTGTTTTTCTTCTTTAATAAATTTGGCATAATGTAATTTCTTTTTTTTTCGACGATCACCTGCTTCCGCATCTTTTTCAGTTCTAAACCAAATAGAAAGTGATCATATTCATAGAACAAAAACAAAACACAAAATAAAAATGAACATAAAGTAACATACGATGTTTTTACAGGTTTTGCTTGTGATGATGATAATATTGCTGTTGAACTTCGTTGTGTGCCAACAGCTGGAGTCATTAGTAATTTTCGAAAATCATCATTCGATAATGGGTGCCTAAAATTAAAAAGATAAATATAAATTCGAGAAAAAAATTTTAGTCAAACGTACAATGGTGCTTGATCAATCTCATCTGGATGATAATTTGCAGGAGCTACAATATTCAAAAAATAATATGAATTAGTTGGCCAAACGTTTAATAGACGCTGATAGTAGAAGCGTATAAGTTTCTATTAGTCGAACAAAAGATCATTAAATAAATCTTTAACTTACCTTGTGGATTTGCAAACGGCTCATCTTCTAAATAAGAAGAGTGATATAGCGAATACAGAAAAGAGCCATAAAGACACTTACTATGAGGCATTTTTCGTTGCTATATGACACAAACTAATTTTAAGATCTAAAAAAAGATATTTAGTAAAAATCGAATACTCAGCGTACCGCAAGATTATCACCGACAAATATTATTATTCTAAGATTCACGAAACATTAAATTGAAAAACTCGTGTCAATAGAAGAGCTCAGTAAATCATCAAAAATGTGGTCAAAAGCTATTCATTATTCAGAGTATTGCTCATTTGACATGATTTCCAATTAAAAATTGTAGTAAATGTTATTTTTAATGTGTCATATGTAAAAACAAGACACTTTTAGATATAGAAATATTTAGCGGCTTCAGAGCTATCTTTTTGACTAGATCGGCTATTCACACAACACGTACTTCACAAAAAAAAGCTAGTCTTTTCGGATAGTTTCAAATTTGAAAAAAAGATAGGAAACTAACCAGATAATGTTACGTGAGCATAGTATAAAATGAATTCTGTAGAGCAGAAAGTTGCCTATCTCTTAGGTTAAATACGGATTCTTTCAAATTGTATTTCGGTAGCTAAAAAACAAAACTGTCCCGTTCTCTAAGAAGCGCCAATATTATGCATATGAAGCAGTACTAGCAAACTGAGAAAAATAGAATGTTGATCGAATGAATTTCACTCTATATAATCAACTCGAAAACTAATGATCTTAGTAAAAATGATGATAGCATTGTATAAAGAGATGATAATTAATTTTGGATCATCATGAAAATATCTAGAATAGATTCCATCCAAAGACAAAAAACAACAGAAAAAAATGATCAAAAAAGTAAAATAAATATTTTCTTTTCCCCACCCATAGTGCGTTTTCTGCATTACTAAAATAGTTCCATCAGGCTTATTGTTGTTAAATATATTTGACATCACAGTATTAACTATCAACACCAATAGCAAGTATTACTATACATTAGCTGAAAATCACACCCTATTGATTGAAATAGCAAAAAATTGTTTCTTCTTCCTAAAAGAAACAAAGCCTGATGTAAAAAAAGCCCAATAATGATCGACGCGTGTATATGTAACAAAAAAATAGCTAAATAATATGAAAAGATCAAATAACTGGTTAATTGTTTGGTTGCGACAATAAAATATCTAGAAAATATGAAGTTATATGTCTGAAAATTAAATAATGAGTAAAGTTCTAAATTCGAATCTCAATAACAACGCAACAGTTCAAGGTATGATTCTTTCTTGACAACATGTTCATTTTTTTCTTATTTTCTTTTGCACTATAACTTTTTTTGTGAAATGTTGAACAGCTTTACTCATTGATAGTATCCCACCAAAGTCCTTGACGGCCATACGAGTTCTCGTCTTAAATATAGAGAAAACAAGCACAGATTCACGTATCAAATTATATAAATGAAGTGAAGTATATGATAATTTATTAATAACAAATATCTCTTGTGGACTTTTCGATCACAAAGGCGTTTTCTTCGAACCTAACAGTAAGTGGATGTTCGTTTTGTTTTATTTCCTGCAGTAAATGCGACAAAAGCATCGATCACAACAATATCAGAGACAAGCATTGATAAAAAAACAAAATTATGTAGTAAGCAGTTTCCTTCTGCATAATCAAATTTTCGACTGAAATGAATCACAAATTTTTTTGATATGAAATGCGAAACAAACAATGTCAAATAAGTTATCTAATTTCTTCTCCGATATCATAACGTTTAGTAAATTCTAGATAAAATAATACAACTTACACACGAGTATAACAGTGACTATTGATGAAAACTTTCTTCTTCTGGATGTTGATCATCAATACAATATTTATCCATAACATAAAGAAATCAGAAATCTATTACAATATACAATGAATGTATCAATCTTGAGAAACATGCGCAACCATCTCATCCATCTTCCAAATGGTAAAATGGTGCTAACTTCTTATATTATGTATTTTCTTTCTTTTTATTGATTGTAAAAGAATCATTCTACATCTCAAAAGCAATTATTTTACAAAAATGTGTCAAAAGTGATTGCTGAAGATGAATTACATTGTCAACAAGCCAGCTCATTTCTAACTGAAATGATGTGGCACAGAGCATTTTTGTTTTTACATTGACTTTGAAATAGATAGACCGATAGCCTACCCATAAATAGAATGATCGATGTTAAAATTTTAAAAAGTTACTTTAAAAAAGATTCACACGCACACATGCACCGGACTTTGTACACAGATCATTGTCAAATCAGAAGAAGTAGCAATAATACAAAACCAAAATAATAGCGACACACTGAGTATGAAAAAGAAGAATAAAAAAAAGCATAAACAGATCCAAGAAAATGATTGAAAAAGTATAGATTGGTCACTTGACATTGAAATATTTTTATCTATGGATATATCGACAAAAAGTTAATTTCACATGGACATAGAACAAGTCTAATTATCTATTGTGAAGTCATTTGTAATAAATGATTGACAACTAAATCCTTGTTTCCGCCATTTGTGTCTAATAATTGTTTGATAACAGATTGTTCGACTGTGGGAAAGATTTCGTGTAATTCTTTTACGTCGTTTGGCGAATAAAGCTGGAATTGTTGCTGATGAGTTTGTGCTATTTGTTGTTGATGAATAATATTATCCGGTGGTTGAGTTTTTGGAATTGTTGAAGTTGATCGAGTAGGAGATTGAGAGAGAGATGTTGGTGTTGCTGAAGGCACTTCGTTTTGAGGAGAGGCAATTGCAGTGCCCATGCCACTATTAGTATTTGTCAAAGTTGATGGTACTTGATGTTCAAGATTCGGCTGTTGAACTGCTTGATGTGGCTAAAATGAAACAAAAAGTAAATAAATATTTATTATTTATCAGTCTTTGCTAGATTATTCAAAGTTGTTCAATACATTAACTTTATTAAAATTAACCGCAAAGTCCAGTTATCATTACCTTTTTTCTGAGATAATCAGTTACCGACTCATTTTTTTCTGAATGACATTGTATCACATTTTTAGCTCATATAAATGTAAAAAGTCTCTTTATATTGAATTTCACTGTTGATGCAAATTTCTCAGACATATCTATTTAGGTCAACGTATTCTCCCAACATATACTGCCCATTAAGAAAATTATACAATTATAGCGACTGTTTTTTGTTTTTTAGGTTGTTGTTAATGACCTATACGCATACATATTATCATATAGTAATGATAACTACACATATATAGTCTTTTCACATTTTTTATTTCTTTTGATTATATTTGACTTCTATTTGATAAAAATTCTGAAATCAACTAATTATTGGCTAATAAGATATGGTCATACTTTTGCTCCATATGACTTTTACTGTAATTTTGGTTTTAGCTCAGCACCATGTTTCGATTTTTGTTATTAATCATTCTCACAACAAGTTTAAGATGGCTAGTTATATGTTTTGCATCACGTTATTTAAACGTATTTTCAAGAATTATTTAAAGATAAAGATAATGAGAGAAACAATAATAAATCATCACTTTTTTTCCAAAAAAACAAAAGTTACGTAGTGGTATGGATGCATAGACTGGTACTTTTCTGAAGAATAGTATGTTGTTATGACAAAAAGTGAATACATACCACAAATGACATAATGATGAGGATATCTCCTTCATTCTGGTTTTGTTTTCCCAACAGCGTATACCAACTTTGTTTGGTTTCACCGTTAAGCACTTCCTGAGTGATTGGAACATTGCATTCACCGATAAACTCATCTTCCGTGAAACTACGCTATATAAAAATAATAAAAAACATTTTAAACAAGATATAATATCGTCTCAAATGTGCTTAGAAACGAGCGACATTAACAAATAAAAATTCCGCTGAGCATACAATTAAGAGTTTATGCTACAAATTGAAAAATAAGTTTGGGAAGAAAAAATATTCTTTGTTCTTACTCGGTCAAATACTTCCAAATAAACTGCATCCATTCCTTTAAATAAATTTCTAAATGAACAAACAATAGTACTAATCAAAAGTAAACATAATTGTTAAACTCACATTCTATAAGATGCTTTCCATTGTGGATTTTTTCCACCGGATTGTGCTGTGGGTGTCTCATAAGCAATATGACCCAGTCGTATTCTTACATAAGGATCCATTTTTAATAATCCAAGTAGACCGAAATTTTTAATCACTTTAGCCTAAGAGAAGTCAAATAATACGAAATCAAATATAATTCACAATTTTAACCTTTCCAATACTTACTTCGGCTATAGTTAGTGTTAAATATCCAACAAAATTTGGATTTTGCAATGGATGTGGAGCTTGACGAAATTGTGGAAGAACACCGGCATGTGGATCATAATAGAACTGAGTACGTGTTAACTGAATGCGCAAAAAATCATCCGGCAAATCTCCCAGCATTACCTAAATAAAATGAAAACAGTGATTCATCTAAATTAAAATGTAAACACAGAAACGTACACGTGAGCGATATTCATCAAATTTTGGGGCACTGTCATTGTTAGTAGCTGATGCAGAACCTGAATTTACGTAATTCGACGCTGTAGCCGCAAACGAGTTTGCTGCATAAGCAGAAGCAGATGCCATTTTAAATATCTAAATAGTAGTCACAAATTTTTACTGAAAGATAAAGAGAGAAAGACGATCTGAGTAAAATCAACATGTTCTCTCACAATTTGTTGAATAAATATCCACAGACTGTCAGCCTATTTACTACGCTAACAAAAAAATAAAATGAGAATGTAATGTGAGTGATCGAGTAATTATAAAACAGCAGGTAAAGACTCAATGGATGATAATCTTGGTAAAATACGGAATTTGAAAGAGGAAATAATCTTAATACGTGCTGCTACCATCTAGGTTTTCCTAAGATGTCACCCATGAAAGAATGAAGGAATCCGTTTCAAAGTATTTCTTTTTCGTAAAAAGAACACACGTAAAGTATTTCTTTTTCATTCACGCGACGTGTGTTCCTCATCACTTTTTGTAAATAATAAATTGTTGCAACTAGTTTTTATCATATTGCTACAGATGTCCATTAAAACAGCGTTGTTTATAAGCCGTTAACTGCCGGTTAACGAATCGTAACTAAGCATCTCGTTAACGGACAATTTGGCATAAAAAAATGGTCCATTTACACTACTTTTTTCAGACTGTTTTACCGTTTTTTGAACGTTTCAAAAAGAAGTTTTATTTTTGTTTTTCTTCCTTAGAAATAGTGTGTTTGCCACCCGAGGCAAAGAATCTTGAAATATGATCTTGTAAGATTATCTTTCAAGACACCATAAATTTCACAAGATCTTATAATCATATGAAATCTTACAAGATCTCACAAGATCTTATGAGAATCTTGGTGCAAGAATCTTATAAGATTTCACAAGATTTTTCTTGCAACACGATTAAGTAAGGTCTTGCAAGACCTTGTGATAAGATCATGTGTGATCGTGCAAGAAGTGACAAGATGTTGAGAGATTTCATAAGATCTTATAAGAATTCATTAGATTGTACAGGATTATTTCTCTGGTTCTGTCCTACTGATCCCCTCTAAACCCTCTTTAAAAATTTTTTGTTTCGTTTTATTATATTTTCGAGCATAGGAAGACCCCTGACCTCCTTAGGAACGTGTCCAACCACGTTCCTTATATCCATGCGCTTTTTTCGTATGATCTTGTACCATTTCTAGCACCAAAAAATCCTAGACCAAAGTACTATCTCTACTACCATGCTTAAGAATCCTAGTGAAACTATTTTGTTCATGCACATTTCTGCATTGCTTATCATTTCATGCGCATATGACAATTCTTGTCATGCGGTGGCTGCTTGTGATTTTTCCTCGTGCACATACGTCTGCGCACGAATAAATAAAAATTCTAAGTTACTCGAATAGCAATCTTAGTTGACAAAATTCGTCATCTCTACCGTAACATCACCTCAATCATCATTCATCACGTTCTTCACCGAACAAAGTCAACATCATTCTATCACGACGATATTGCTTCGATCCAATGTCACATCGCCATCTACAACAACGCTCTCGATGCATTAGCCAACGAGATGAACTTTCGGACGGCAGCAACAAAGATTCTCAACAACGCTTTATACGAGGGTCTCCACTTAAATGACAGAAAAAAGTAAGCTTCTTGCTTATACTTTATGTAAGAAGAGTATTTTCCTTGAACAATAATATTAATAATATCAATGTTGCATCTGGCCCTCCACCACAGATTTTAGTTTCCAACTCTACTTCGACTGTTATCACTGACAATAATTCTTCTCAACGGTTGAAATTGGGACTCTCTAATATCGTTTGCTTTTAAGATATGGAGCAAAGAAGCACTTTTTTCCAGGTGGATAAATAATTTTGACTGAGGTTGTGTAATGTATTTATTATTGACAAAAAAATTAATTGGAGAAAAAGGAGAGTGAAAGAAGCCATTTATTCAAATATGTGGTAAACGTTTCATTCTAAATGAAAAAGTGGAATTTGTAAAGTTGAAATTTTCAGTGGTCACCATGTAAACATTTGCTTCAGATGTATAATTTCTTGTTTTTGCTTCCCATCTTTTTTAACAGACTTTGAAAGATTCATCCATTAGTGTATATCAAGTGAAATTTTTTTCGAGCGAAAAACAAGATGTGATGAAGCATTATCAAGTTTAGAAATATTATTTGTTATTCGAATTTTATTGGGATTTCGAATATAACATCTTGAAGTAATTGGTCATATTAAGTCCATAACACTGCATAGAAGAAGGACAAATGCTCTATACGATGCATGCATTCTCAAACGTGCACACATGTTACCATGCGACGTTTTACGAGACGTTTTGAAAAGGGCTATCACGTACGCGACCAACATCAAGTTTTCGCTGATAGATGGAGAGCGAAATGTGCAGGACGCTAACGGGTGGTCCAGAATAAATTACCGGTCTTTCTCAGGCTAAAATTGATCAGAAAATTTCGTTTGGATGCTGGAAGATAGAGAACTTATTGATGAATAAAAATGAAATTTCAGTGTTTTAAATTTTTTTGTACAAAAGAGCACTACACAAAAATGCCTGTAACCTTCACGATTTTGACAACATATATTTCAGAACTCTTCTTTTTGATTCACAGAATTTGTATCTTTTTCAAATGTGTTGACAAATAAAAAATTCATCTAAAATAGGACGTTGTTTCATTACAAGCAATTTTCCAGTACAAATGATCAATTCTTTCGATTATACGAATTATCATCCTGATTTAACATTAGCCCAGGAACCTAGGTCAATATCACATTGGCCTGATTAATTATAAATTGTACGTTAGACTAGTCCAATCTTAGATTCGCTTGGTGTTTTCAGTCCAATGTCACATTAGACTGATACTTTTTATTACATTTTACTTTGGACTAGTTTATTCTGAAATTTTACTTTGGCCTTAAGCAACTCTAGGCGAAAGTGAAATTAGACTTTGGACTAGTTCAAAGTGGAATTTGCCCTTGGCCTGACTAATATTACATTGGACCGAATTCCATTTTGGACGCTAGCATATATATGCTACTAGTGGCAGCAAAATAAAATTAGGTGAATGACTTGTCGAGAAAATTATCTAAAAATGATCCTTTTAAAGTATACCATATGGACTCCATTCGATCACTCGAATAAATGGTCCTTTCATTATGTTCCAATTTTCAGGTCAAGATCTTGATGATTCTACCTCTACTGCATCGATTGTCAAAAATATATTACAGTCTGACGTCACATTGAAAGGTACTACGAGAATTGTTCATGACGCAATCATTCTCTAAAAATAACTAATTTTAAAGAATTTTATAATCAACTATATTTTAATGACAGACTAGTCATAATGATTTAGGTACATATGACAAAAAGAACTAACAACCGTATAAAACGCGTTCGTATTTTGTAAAAGAAAGTTTCTGAACGCGTCCATAATAAAGAACGTCATGCCTGTTTTCTTTTTCCGTTTACGGTTCTAAGACGCGCTTTCTGCCAATTTGAGAAATGGAAAAAACCATGTTTCACGTTTTCTCAGCTCATCAGCGAAGCTTTGACTTTGAAATTATTCTAATCAATATTTATTTTCTCGTCTTATTCTTTACATAGGGCATATCACGATTTAGGGCGCTCCCATTAATCAAATGTATTGAGACAGGTTTCTTTTACATAAAATAAAAGCACTTTCCAACTCGCTTTGTTGTGGAAAACGGCAGCAAACGGATTTTGAAAATTTTTTCCATTTTTCATTTTTGAAGCCTGTTCTAAAGTACCTGAAACGCATTCTTTCATAAAAGAAACCCGAAAAAAACATGTTGATTTACGTGCATTTACTTTTTGCTGCTTAAAAATTAAAAAAGAGTTTGATAATTAATTATTGTTCATTTTTAGCGGTTTTTAACTCAATTGTTTCACTTGTTTGAACGAGTTTATCATCCTGTCGTTCCTTTTTTCAAATCCGTTTTAACGGATTAATTGAAAATTTTTTATTGATCCTAATAATTTTTGCAAGGATGTAACTTGACATTCTCTGAAAACGGATTGTAAACACTTCTGTGTGAAGAAAGCTCTTCCGCTACCTGTCAGTTTTTTCTTTGCATGCGGAAAGTTGATGACGATTTGTTTTTGCATACGTTTAATCGTGCAAAACATAATCACATTTATCCGTTTTCTGCATGCTGTGCAAAAAGAAGTGAACGTTTTCACTTATGAAAAAAAGTTAACTTGCGATAAAAACGGTTGGTAAAAATGCCAAATGGAAACATATTAATAGTCATGCGAATCTGTTTTTGTATCATTTTACTTGTTCATCACAAACACATTATGTATTCTTGCCTTGATCTCTATATAACATTATATAAAACAGGTTATCCGTTTCTGTTGAAAAGAAATTTTTATATTAAAATTATGCAAATTTATACTTATTTAGCCATAATATAAGCGGCGTGTAATACTTTTTTTTTGATTGCACAATTTGTAAAATTCTTTTCATGTACTTCTTTTTCGATCATAGTGAGATATAACCGTCGAAAAAACACACTGAATTTTACATTATATGTGAGAAGGCAAGTTATTTCTATAAACTATAGTAATTAGGCTAGGGAATAGAATCCATTCATTTCCAAGGGAAAGCTTAATATGGTCGTGGTGGTTGAGAACTGTCTATAATATGACATTTATGTTAATTCTCAACCACCACAATCATATTAAGCTTTTCCTCATCTCTTCAGATTAATCAGTAGAAGTAGAAACAATGCAAGGAAGAAAAGAATATTAGAGATATCGAAAACATCAGTAAAAATTTATCCTTTATGAAAATGGACCATTGAGAGAACAACGCCTTTTATTTAGATTTTCACAAGAGTACTTGTGTTGACTACATTTATGTTGATTCAATATTTTTCTAACAAGGGAACATTCCCAGCTAATGCATTTTTATATGACTGAAACATAGGGTTTTCGGTATTATTGTTATGATGATCACGAACCTGAAAAATGTTTTCTTCTCGTATGACTTTCTATTCCCATCGTATAGAAATGGAGTATGTGGGATCTTTTCTATACTTGTAGATACGTGATTCGGACCTAGTAGTTTATAGATTGAAATTTGTGTTGGAGTTACGTATGCGGAGAATTTTCAGACATAGCAGACAAGTTTTCGAAAAGTTTATCTTTTATCTCCGTATAAACTTTAGGCAATTCAGCTTTTTGTCTCGAAAGGCCTTATTTCTCTTCGAGAACTATTTTGTAAGGTCTGAAAAATTCTTAACGCACGTAACGCGATGTGGTTCATAATGTGTTAAATCAGAACCTCTTTATCTAGAAGTGTAGAATGGTTTCCCAAAGACTCCGTTTCTCTAGGACGATAATAGAAAATCATATCGGTAAAAACGAAAAAATATTCATTTATTCTGTGTTTCTAAGCGGAGTCAGTTTTCGCTGAAATTTAAGCGAACAAGGGGCATAGTAGTGATGCATTGTAACAGCAGGATCCCATCAAATATAATCGTGTAATAAACCAACAGTTTCGTGTCAGTTTCGTGATCAGCATAAAAAATAATCCATAACAACCTATGCTTTAGTCAGATTGATACTTAACAAATCTTTTAGAAATAGTCATTGCGCTGTTAGCTTACTAGCTGTCTCAAAGTTCTTCTTTGTGATCGAAAAAACAGCCTAATATTCGTATAATAATATAGGATCATGGACTACGATGATCGATAGTAACAAAATACCAACTAACAAACAAGCTTGACGATAATCGATTCTTTCTAATCGACATAAAAAAGATATTATTTATTTAAACTTAAAAAATAAAATATGCTTTTTAAAAAGAAATCTATTATCCCACAACTGTACAAATATCAAAATGGATATTTAACAATTGTACGGTTTTTTTATTGGTGTACAATGGATGTGACGACATACAAAAAAAATAACAACACAAACATACAAACAATGGTTGTCAACAATCATGTTTTTAAGTCATCGAAAAATAAATGTTTTTCATTAAGTATGCACGTATATATCTACACAAATTAATACTAAAGCGATTAGAATCATTTTATCCAAAAAAAGGCAGAAAAAAGTAATTTTTCCTCAAGTATCGAGGTGCTCATCTAATAACTATTCATTGAAAAGTAAGTCAGTCAAATAAATGGTGTTATTTTTAATTTTAGTCATCGGAAAACATTTTTATTAAGTAATTTTGAATAAGAAGTGCTGATTTTTTGACCAACAGTTGATCCTAAATAGTTCCTTAGTCTATACTTAGTTTCCCATAAAAAATAGACTATCGTACAAATATGTTTAATTATTGATTATCCTATGGAAGATGTCCGGCATAGAAAAATGGAGTAATACATCTTTTGGTTTTTTCTATACATAAATCCATACCATAGTGAATGTACTGAGTCTAAGGTATCTGAATACTCGATAAACTAGAAAATCTTTCGAAAATCTCGAAAATCTCAAAAATCTTTTGAGCACTAGTTCTATCTTATCCTAAAGGATAGGATAAGGGCATCCTGCATCTCCCTAGTCCTGCATCTCCCTTTCAATCACTGTTTTGTTTTGCGTGATGTACTATATAAGCATCATTTATTGTTGGAAAATAGTAAAATTCTTTTCTCTAACGCGGGAAAGTTCCCAAGTGCTACGCTGATTTTCGAATGCGATATATACCAGTTTGTAGAGCTCCATGCTCTGATTACAATGAGATAAAGCGTTTTTCCACATAATCCTTATTTGAAGAGCCAGATTGATTTTACATTCTGAAGGATCACTCTGGCATACTTAGTGAGAGATTTGAATTCCAAGGATATTATAGTTTCTAGCGGTCGGGTTTTTGCCATCGGGTGCGCCACACTTAACTGTACATTCTTACATGTTAAGCTAAAATAGATTGTCTTTACTTTGCTTTCAATATCACTAATATTGCGAGTACAGAGTACTGAGATATTTCACGCGAAGTGTTTCTACTCACAACAACAACATGTAAGAATGTATAGTTGAATGCGGCGCACCCAATGGCAAAAACCCGACCGCTTGAAACTATAATATCCTTGGAATTCAAATCTCCCACTAAGTATGTTAGAGTGATCCTTCAGAATGTAAAATCAATCTCACTCTTCAAATAAGGATTAAAAACGCTTTATCCCATCGTAATCAGCGCATCGAGCTCTACAAACCCTCTTGACATGCACAAGATCGAGTTGTTTGTTACACAAAAGTATCACTGGCAGATAGTCTATTTAAAAATAATTAATTCAAAATTGGATTGATTATGTGAAAATAGATCGCCAGGGTACACCTATTCGGGTACCTTGTATTCAGTACATACAATGGGACAGAGTTAATCAACCCAGGCAGAAAAGAGTAAGCAAGGAAATCTAGCTCATCAAATAACTCAAGCGCCCGCTTAGTCGTAAACTTTTTGAGTCAAATAGCTAGCTCCAAGTGGTCGATCCAGTGGATGCACGATTAGCGTCGAATTCAAACACATCAGCTAGCTTCAACTCACTTAAGCTAGCTTTAACGGGTTAAAAATAGAGTCAGGTATCTGCAAGCGTCCACTTCGCAATTTTTTTTTCTGTTTGGGAAGTTACATAGAAAAATTATCTTCATTTTTCTTTTAACTAATTCAATACCAAAAATTTTAAAAAATAAAATTAATAGTTGTTAAAATGTCCTGGTTCTTTCGAGACAAACCAGTTTAACAGCGATTTTACCCAAAGTGAGGCTTGAGTGTTGTTTGAACCTAAGTAATTAGCTGGGTAATCGAGCATCTTAGAAAAAACCACAGATTGGGAAGAATATGCCTTGTACATTTATGTAGTTTTTTCAAATACTCCATAAATAAAATGATATTTTTTCTTTTGTTCTGTTGATTTGGTCTATAGTAAAACAGTTACTTATCAGTTTTATTGAAAACGATGTATTTAATGGATATGTGATCGACGTCTTTGGAATGTGTGGAAGGAACCATGATGAATCCAGAGGTCCTCTATAAAGTCCTCTTCGAGAAAAACTTTACTTAGATTTTAAAACTCATCTGAAAGTTTCAACAAACACACCCTTTCAAACCAATTGAATCGAAGACAATCAAATTTGGAGGTGAACAGACCAACATCAAATAAAACTGATATGTAACTTTTTTACTACAGACTAGATAAACAGAACAAAAGAAAAAAGTATCATTTTATCTCTGAAGTATTTAAAAAAACTATATGAATCTATAAGATGCATTCTTCCCAATGAGTCGATTATACAGCTAATCATTGCTTAGACATTACAGGTTAAGACAACGTTAAACTGAGTTTTCTGATCCTTTTCATGTGTTGTTAATATTATTTGTTTTCTCGAAAAATATGTTTTTATTTCTTATCGTCTAATGTATAACTGTGTTTCTCTATGCTTTTACAAAAAGCCTTATAGGTGAGACAGTTATTTGCCCGTTATAAAGTTATTTTTTATAGTTATTAGTCTATTATTGTTTTATGCTACAATCATAAAAAAATATAAAAAGCAAGTGAATTGAAACCATTGAAAAACTTTAATAGAGTTCTTTCAGTTAATGTCGTTCCATGAATAAAGAGACCCTTTAAACTAAAACAAAAAAACATTTTCCAAAAATCAAATTCGATCTATATTACTCAACGAAAAAAGCACGAGATATTTCATACTTTTTCTTTTTACAACGTTATACTCCTTGATTATAAAAATATCAAATCATTCACATAAATTATTGAAGTACAAAAGATTTAAGAACAGAATGCAATAATAGGACGAATACAGATTTATGATCGAGCTAGCATCATTTTTATAACTCTAAAGTCTTTTAAAACCTTTACTGTGGAAACAACAGAGATGTCTTTTACTTCTTTTCTTAGAGAATCGACGAACAATGAAACATAGATTAATTTCCTTTACAAGTGTTCTTTCTTTAATGGTTGATATCATATCATACTTGTGTAGAAACAAAATTTTTCCATTATCGTTTGCAAAAAAATACAAAGAGACGACAAGTTCTTTTTATTCTTTTCTTTGACATTTTAAAAACAACAACTTGCAGAAGAGTGACACTGTAAATTGTTTTTTTAATAGATGTTTGTGCTGCAAGTTTGTATTGATCTTTGTGTCTTAAAAGCGAAAATGATTGTTCAGAGATGTGTGATATCGGCAGCTTATCGATTCATCTCCCGAAAGACGCTAAAATTTTCTTTTGTTTTTTAAACGTACCATTTCATAGTAAGCTTACCTTCGAAAATATAGACATGAAAAGCTAAAAAGAATGCTATATCATGTCATATAATTCACACTTCTTTTGCTCTCTAGGTATATTGCGAATGTCATCTAGTAGAAAAGATTTAGCGAGCTGCGGTTTCGGAGCTTAAAGTATGGCGCAACTTTCTATGAGAAACTAAACTGTAAAACGTTTCCTAAAGATAGTATATCTCCAGGTTTTGAACAAAATTAGATTACCAGTTATAAGTTTTTATAGATATTTACATGTCTCGATGTGGATTGATTGGCTAAAGCGATGTCTACTCATTAACACAAACTTGATTTCTCCATCATCATGGTTTACACGTTACATCAGTTTTTTCTCGAAGTCCAATGCCTAGTATACGGTAACCTTGGAAATGAGTGGTAACATACGTTTTCGATCATCCTGAATCTCGTGGTAATGTATGTTCTCCGAAAAAAAGTGAGAAAACCTGATAGACATGCTATCTAAGGAAAACGTCCTAATATTAGCTATTAGTGTACAGCACTAAAAAATTCATATCTCGTTCAAAATACAACTAAACCACTTGAGAAGCACACAAAATACTTTGCCATTCTTGATTTGCATGTTGACAGGACTAAAAAAGTAAAAACTTTTGTTTCACTGTTGCTGATATTTTTAACCTTTTTTTAACAAAACCGTTCAAAGCAAGGTATGAATTTTGAGGTCTTTCAGTGTTCGAAGTATTCTTCTCAAAGTCTAATATCGTGCTTGAATCATGATAGATATAGATGTTAGAGTTTACGTGTCAGCACATTGTGAACAGTAGGCTGCATTGCAAGACCTATAGATATCTATGGAAACTTTTTGTTTTCTCGTCTTGCAAAGATTCTGAGTTTCACCATCTTCAGGAAAGAAAAATTTGAAATTTGAAATTTGAAATTAGCCCTCTGAGGAAAGATGCATCAAACTCTATGTTAGAAAATGCTAAAAATCTACTTTGTACTTTCTAACGGCATTCAAAAAAATACCCACGATCTCTGCGTATTTTAAACGAATAATAGTTTCTTTGTGCGTAACTTTTCCTCTTTGCGATATGTACTATTTTCGTTGAAATATTAGGCCTCATAACGTTTACTTGTTGTCTGAAAAACATCGTTTAACAAATACTGATGACGCACAATATTTATTAATATTCTTGAGTGTAAAATACACGCATATACACATTGTCACTTATTGAAAGCTAAACAAATTTTCGAGTGACGAAGAATTTTTTAATACAACCACTATACCCACTTCAGTTTAACTTAGTGACCTTGAAACATTAGTGCCAAAAATTATTGAAGAATGTCATGGTTTGTTCCTTTTTCTTTTGCATTGAGCACAAATTAGTTATATTGTTAAAATAGCAACGAACAATTTTGAAGAGAAACAAACAATTGTTGTGTATCGAAGAAAAACGCATAGGAAAAATTGCACACTTGTTTCAAATGACACAATTAAATGCTCTTCTACAGAAGAAAGAGAAGAAGAAAAAAAATGTGAAAAATCGAGAATTTGTATTCTTTTTTTACTTGATCATCTTGATGGTGATAGTAGTAGTGAGATTTTTAAAGTCAAAGATTATACACACATATACATATTCTTTAACTTTTAAAAAAGAAAAAAAAATTCACATTTTCAAGAAGACTATACGTTCATTTGTATGACAAATATAAACAAAGCAAAGAGAAAAGAATAATGGAATAAAGCATTTTTTTCTCACAAAGAACACATGTGTTTCTTCTTCAGACATGATAATAAAATAAGATCGTCATTGTCAGAAAAGAATGAAGCATCGTGTCTCTATACGTGTATAGGTAAATTTCAAAAACTATGGCTACATCTAATGAAAGTATTGTCTCATATTAAAATAGAATTTTAGTAATAGATCTAAGATTTTTATTTCTAAGAGTATACGAAATAGGATAATGTTTAGAGTGATAAATAATTTCATTATTACATAGTTAAAACAAAAATATACAGTCGATATTGACAATAAATGATAGAGAAGGAGGCTTTTATTTTTCAGAAAAAGGTTTATTTTCTTTCCCCGAAGTTGAACATATTTTCTTTTGTTATTTCTTCTTCCTTAGTTTTATAAGACTTTTTAGTTGCTTAAAACTTTCATTGTATTCATTTTTTGTATTAAATTCTTCAGCATATGATGTTAATGGCTAATTCTTGCCTTATGTGATTAAAAAACGGTATCGTTTACGCATGTTTTGTGATGCAAGATGATTTTTTTACCTACTAGGTTATATTTTCATTTTATTATTCATAGGAATATATCAAAATTCTACTGAAAAGAAAAAAAAGAATATATCATCAGAGAGATGTATTTACCAATGAATGATTCTTTTCTCCCTGTTCGCCCATCTATACGTCTGAAGAGAACCTTGTTATCATCTAATCACGTTTTTCTCAGAACTGTGATACTTGTGTCTGGATATTGGAGAAGAACTTCTTATCTATATAGAATAACTTTTCTTTTTTTATCTGATCTGTCAAATGTCATCATCTTTCTTTTAGTTCTAGTTTCACTTTTTTATAAAAAAACAACAACAACAGAAACGGTCTCCGGATTAGTTTGTTCAGAAGAAAAAAAAGGAAAGGGAAGAAGAACAGCTCAGTTGCATAGAAACATTGTCATTGTATATATAATTTGTTAAATTACTCAAGTTTTATTTTTTAACGTGTATATGTATTGAACTCAAATTTGAAAAAAAGAAAAGAACAGAGAACAGAGCTAAACAAGAAAAAAAAATATTCTAAAAAATAGTAAAGAAAAGAACAAAAAAAAAAGAACATATCTAATGGAGAATAATTATGCAAATAATTCTCTATATATCATTAGATATGAATGACATTTTTGTTGTCGATAAACAGCATGCAACTACATCACTACTACTGTTATTATTTTTTCATTAGATTTGAATATTGCATCCGTTTGACAAAAAACACAACAGATTTAAATTCGATTTTACAGTGGGTGAAGGTCAATTTAAACAATGTCATGTAGCTTAATAGTAAAAAAACGGTAAACTAGTATACATGTTACTAATCCTGAGAAAACATCGTTGTTCCGTCGCTAAGTAGGTGTGAATCCTGCAACTCCCATAGTAATTTTGTTCTCTGCATTATTTTGTTTTTTTTTACTATAGATGCAATTTTGACTATCTCAAAAAATTTTTATATTTAATTCTCAAAAGATTTTATACTAATAACAATTAAATATATAAAAATAAAATCTCATAGATTTAGCATCAAATGAAATAATTATGAAGTATTTTCACAGGAGCAAAGTTACTAATAAGATGTTGATTCAATTTTTGTTTGTAATTAGAGAAAGTCATTCTGTTAATGTTGTAAAATAATGTTGCGTGTAAAAAAAACATGAAATTTTGTGAAAATTTACTAGTTTTCTGATGATCTTAAAAAACATGTAAAACTAGTCACAATATCAAAAAATGTAAGAAAATTTAGGGCTTTTTGAATGTTTTTTCTTCAGCAATAAAAGTCAATTGAATAACTGTAAATTATTTTTACTTTTAATACTTTTTTTCTCATTCAACAGAATCATTAGAAACGTTCGGTGGTGCCTATTTACACTTTACATTATGAGTATAAGGTTGAAGTTGTCGAATGCTTTTTTATTGATCTAAATTACCAGCAATCTTATTTATAAACAAAGACATGTGTATGTGTGTTCTGAATTTTTAGCAGAAAAATAAGATCCATTATGTAATGTGAGAAGACATCAGTCGGATAAATTTTTACACACCAGAAAATGTTTATTGGATTCGTTTACGCATCACGATTTATTTTGATAGGTTATTTGTGAGAAAACACGTATTTTGCATCAGTTGTTTTTTAAAAAGATTATATAACTAAATGTAGCCATTAGACGAAAATCAGTTTGGTTTAAACTATCTGTATTACTAAGAAAACTTAAAAAATGATACATTTTGAAGTCATATCAGTAGCTTAGAGAATAAGAGTATTTGATGAGAATAGGTAGATATAAAGAATGAGTAGATACCGGTATTAATCAATCCTCTTTGTTGATAATTTGATACTTTTAACCACAGATATATGATTCTGGATTTGGGAATAATTGGAAAATTAGTTCAGAAAAGGAAATAGTACTTCTTTTGCTTTTAGTTTAATCCAGTAAACTTCTATCCTAAAGACTATCATAGTCTTGCGAGAACTAACAAAGCATCCAGTACCGTCGCGTTGTCCTCGAATATAAATAAGGTTTCATGACAACTAGTACATTTTCTTTCGAATCATTCTTTTGAAAAGTTGATTTTTGCTGAAAAGTTTAAACAGGTCAAATATCCTTACAGGTTATAATGAATAATAAATTCAAAAATTTTTGAAAGAATAGGTAGGGGGCAATAGGTGCATAGCATGACGGATTATAATTATCGCCAGTCTTGAAAACGAACGTGATACTATAGATCCACAGAATAATTGAATTAGAGTAATCGAGTTTAGGAGTCCAACAGTTGCCAAGATTTTTGACTTTTTTTTTGAAAATTGCACTTTTTTATTGAGCTGTTCTGCCGCCAGGTTATATTAAGAAAATTGTTCATATAGCATTCACTCTCAAGCACCAGACTTTTCTCTTTCAAATCATGAAACAGTAAGAATTGACAGATTGAGACGATAAGTTAACCCTTTCATTATCTTAATCATTCTCGAAATGTATTTGTTTGTTGATTATCTGTTTATTCTTTATTCAAAACAAATTTCTGAAGACGATCTAAGTATAGAATCTAAACATACGTTGTCTGTTTGTAGATACATATATTTTTATTCTTCACTTTACCAGTAAATAACAAATTGTGAACATAATATTATTCATTGTCCTCATCGTTTTTAATTATTATGCGTTTACATTTATTATTATCAATATTTGACTATTTGTCATTATTATAAACACAATGATGATGACTGAAGTCGAACAACAGCAACCTCGTTCCAGTATTTTAGAACGTGGTCGTGCTATACGTTTATTAAGAAATGGTGATGCTTTCTTTCAAGGACGTTCATTTGTTATTAATCAACGAAAATATCCAAAGTTAGGAGTGTTTCTCGATGATGCATCACAGACAATGAGAGCAAATTTTGGTGCTGTTCGATGTATCTATACACCGAAAAATGGTACGAGAGTTAGAGATATATCCGATTTTGAAGATCATCATACCTATGTGGCTGGAGGTGCAGAAAAATTTAAGAAACTACAGTAAGTAATTTTTATATAATTCAAACTTACTAATACAAAAAAAACTTATGCACAAATAATGGGTCAATCGCTGACACAAGTTATATATCGTTTGCGACAGGTATACTTTGTTATTAATCTTCATTCAGAATAAATATGTGATGGTACTTTACATATCGACCAATCTAAATCTGAATCAGCGATATATAGAGCAGAAATCGGATGGAGTCTTTTTCCAAGTAAATAATTATTTTAAAAAAAACACTTTTATTCTTATACAATAGAATAAATTACCATACATCAAGCTCTTGTCAAACAGAAAAAATAAATAAAAATTCTTTATAAAAAATCTACCTGATGTTTCAATCTTTATTCTGATCTCTTTCTAAAGAAGAGACACTTTTTGATATAGTCTTACTTAAAACAATTCTCTGTAGACTGTATAATTCCTTATTCTAGGATTTTATTGATCTTTTTAGTTATCTTGATATTGCCGAAGGAAAACGACATGCCAAAGATCGAACATCGCCAAAAGTAAGTTATCATCAGTCATTCAATTCTTTTTGTTCAGTTAACTGATATAGTCATGAAAATATTCTTTTATGTGATGAAAACAGACATAATCACATTAGTATACAACTAGATTCATTTTGTATTTAAACAAATGAAAATATTTGCATAGTTTGAAATTGTTTTGTTATCAAAGATCTAGTGTTTACTTTTGTGATGTTAGGTACATTTGTTAAACATGAGAATAACTCGTAGTACTTAAAAATATTGTATTAGAACGATTTGAAGACGAAAAATATTTCAAAGATAAGACTAAATAAGTGTATATACTACACATGCACACATCTATATATATATATAATACCAGACAAATTTAAAAGGTTTAATATAACCGACACGTGAAAATACAATCATGTCATCGTTGAGCTATTTGGCAAATTTCAAGTTTGTAAAAGTATAATGCGGAGTTTAATGCATATGTTTCTAAAAGTTATTGTTTAAAAACTGTTGTCTATCTCATTGTAGTTACCACCTGTTCGTCGTATGGACGTTGAAGGAAGAGCGCTGAAATTGGCACGTTCAGAAAATGTTATTATTTAGTAAGTAAAACAGGATAAAAATAAAATTTTTTTTATAAAACATCAATTTCTTTTTTTTTGTCTCTAGTGTATATCGAAATGGTGATCCATTAACATTACCCTCGAAAATATTACTTGTAAAAAGTACTCTGACAAGTTGGGAATCAGTACTAGATGAAATAACACGAAAAGTTGCATTAAACAACACAGCTGTTCTAAAGTATGTTTAGTCTATTTATATATTAAACTTGATTATCTTAAAAATGTCATTTACAGATTATATGCCATGAATGGTGAACTAATAACATCAGCCCATCAATTAGAATATAATGGAATGTATGTTGCAGCTGGTAAAGAACGTTTTAAACGAATTGAGTATCCAGATCCAAAAACATTAAGCCCAAATTCTTCACCAAAAATGTCACGAAAATCGTAAGTTTCGCTTTTTTTGCACATCGAAAGTTCGCTGCTATAATCTTCTTTAAAATACGATCTTTTCAATCGATCTAAATCAGCTATAATATCTAAATTAACAGAGAAAAATAGTCAATATTTGTAATTAAAAAAAATTCATTATATATTTTGAGCAAATGCAATTCTAATCTATAGGTCCAACCATATATTTTATGGGTACGTAAGTTATAATAATTTCAAATTATGCCTCTATATTTACCGTGTGTTCAATAAAACAAATCAAGAAATTTCGGTTTCTTATTTTTATTTCTAACACAAAAAATGGGCTATATTAACAGATACGCACACAATTTTATACTAAAACATTATAGAGAGTAAAACCCACTTATTTTAGAGAATTGAAAAGGGTGAGGATACCCTTTCGACAAAAAAGAGTTGAAGAATATACTCAATACAATCCGATACCTGGAAGGTAATAAACCATCATACAACAACAACAATCTAAAAATGTTCTTTTTGCTCCTGTTAATTATTAAATTAATTTAATAATAATAATAACAATAATGATAATAATGCATCTGTCCAGCAACGATTGCTGCTCGAATGCATGGGACAAATATTTCTTAGTGTTACAGCATAGAAAGGTATTCTTCTTTTTTTACGATCATCTTTATTTAAATGAGGACGCTGCTATAACATAATTACCTTGTTTTCTGCTTTTCCATTCGTTGATTTAACCATAGCGATTTGAATTTCTTTAGTTATATAACTTTTAATTTCACTTTAGTTATTCTAATGGAACTAATACTCACACGACTACTGCAACATCCAACGCTGGAAGTATAGATGGTCCACATCAGTTAGTGTCAATTTAATACATCATTAATCGTAGTTCAATTTTCTTTTCTATTTTTAGTCGGCGTCCAGTACGAGAAGAATACGATTTTTTCAATAATAAACCGCAACAACATCGACGTGGACCACCACGTGAAATAGATTTAGATAAAGGTAGCATTATCGTCTCTATAGGAAAAAGAATGAATGTTTAAAAATAAGCTGATGATTTGATGAACATGGCAACATTAAAATATTGATTTTAGACGATGGTGGCCTTTATAAATCTAAAGGCGTTGTTAATCATCGAGAACGAATACGTGAAATAGAAGACACAAAAGATACAAAAGTTGATCTACCAGTGGATATGAAAGAAGTAGAAACAGTTGATGTAAGTCGTTTAACTTAAATAGCATAAAAAACTGCACGAATATTCTACTATTTTAGGATGAACAACTTTACGGCACCGTAAGCAATAGTTAATTTAAGCGACTAGTAACAAAAAAAAATTGAATCTTAAACATAATTTTTAGAAAACACCTCGTCATTATCGAAATGATGTACAAGAAGTTGTTCATCAGAAAAATCGGCAGGCACTTGCTGATGCTCATCGTTCACCCGCACGAACGGCTAAGGTATTTCAGTTTAAAATCACATTTGGTTTGTCGTATATTGTTTAGTTATTTAGAGTCCATCACCGACTTATGGGGATACATCTGATAATCAATATTCTAATCAAAATGGTCATCAACGTCATACGAATAACAAGGAAAATTATAGTTTACCACCATTGGATACTGGTTCTCATAACAATAGCGATAATGAGCATTCAGATAGAAGAGATTTAGTGTCTAGTGAAGCACAGGTATAAATACATATCTTTTACTAAAAAAAATCTTTTAAAATGATTAACTCTCTAACCAAGTGTGATACCGAGTGAGAATGGTGTATATATTCGTTCTTGCATCTACCAGCACAATAAGAGCTATTTATTATTTTATTTCATATTTTTTTCTGATAATAGTTAACAAAAAATGAAGCAGCAACGGTTATACAAGCCCATATCAGAGGGCATTTGACACGAAAACAACATAAACAAACTCCTACTACTACTACTAATAATAATAATAATAACAATAATAATGATAGTACGGTAATTATCTACTGTTCATGATTTTGCTTATGCTTGTCGTAGTTTTTTTATCTTTTAAAACATAAACACTAAAAAATCTATTAGTTTAAACGCTAAAGCTACAACATCTGTAATATGACAAACTTAATCGATGAATTATCATTAACTGAATAGTTAATGAATCTCAATAATGAAATTAATGAAAAAAAATAGCAGATACCTTGTCAGAGCTATCTATACATTTTATGTTAATTTTATTCTTCTCTATACTCCTAATGCAAATTGAGGAGTAGGCAACTTATTCTTATGATTTTGAAATGCGTCCACCTGCTTATATATAAATATCTTACACACATGCTATTTAGACAACTTATTATAGTTGAGCACACACATTAGACAAACCTATAGTTTAGAACAAAAATGTAAATATAAAAAAAGATTATTTTGTAACTCTCTTTTTTTCTTTATGCATCATCTATAGTTTTCTCAGTGGTAGTTTGAATGAAGATAGCAGAAACAGATTCTCATCTTAAAAACCTGTGAATGAAGATAGCTTGTTCATACATATCGAATTTCAGATATAATCAATGCTGCGCTAATTAAAATTGCTATAAAAAAATAATTTATTGAATTGTTTTATTGTTTATATTTTATGTGTAATTCTAGGTTCGTGAGTATGATGATTGAAAACAAAATTATTAGATAATAAAAGTCATATGAAATTAATAATTGGTAAAAACCATGGTTCAATGTGGAAGAAACTACACCATTCTCGTCAATAAAACAACATGCTATTCACCCGTCGTACCTCTTTTGCCTCTTTTTTTGTCTAATATATTTCTTCACTCGATGTAAATAGCAGCGTGCTTAATTCGTATGTGCAGAAAATAATATATAAAGATTGATTACTAAACAGAGAAAAGAAAATTGAGCAAATAAAATTAGTTGTTTTTTTTCTAAAAATTTCTGTTGTTGTGTTGTTATTTTCTTCTGTTTTTACTACTATACTTTATTTCGTTATTCTTAAGAAGAGAATGATGATTATATTCTTAATTGATCAACAATCATTTTGTATATCATTGATAGATTCCGAATTAAATTTGGAATAACTTCTCACATTCAATATAATTGAGTTGTCACTCATTTTCTTATCTGACGTCATGGAATATAGTTTATACTCTGTTTTCCGATGTCTGAATCTGACAAAGTTTCAATAACTGTATCGATATAAACGCTTTGATTCATGCGACGTAATTTACAAAGTAAAATAAGAAAAACGAGATGAATTTGAACTTTAATATAAGCGACTTAAAAACATTGCCAGTGCTATCCAATCTGTATAATTGTTCGTAAGAAAACGTTTCTCTAAATAGAATTCTTGTGTGTATGAGTGACAATATTATTTTTCTAATGAAAATTATCCAAATGATATAGTCAGAAGTTATTTGTAAGATCCGTGGTAACAATTGAATTTTTTTTTATCTCATTGTCAAATTAAAAAAAAAACTCAAAATTTACATATCAATTTTTCTTAGTAATAAAATAACTTCTAAAATTAGAATAACTTAATTTCTTTTTCTAGACAATGTTGTTTTTGCTGTTTTATTTCTCAATTGCATAGAGTCATCCATTGTTTTACCTAAACATAGCCACCAAAAGTTTTTTATTTGTAATCCTATCGCATACATATAAATTTATGTATATTGTTTTTTTTGAAAGACTTGTCCTTATATTTTGAACACAAAAAAAAAACGCCAGACTATCGCAAACAAGTGCGGATAATATCAAGAAAAGACAGAAAAACAACTGTTTAAAGGTTGTACATGAGTGAAAAAAACAAAATCAGAAAGCAACAATGAAAAAACTTGATAAACTAGCACAAAAATTACGGCAATTATTTGAGAAAAATAGATGGAAAAACAAGCCACGGAAGAGTAAATTTGCAAGTGAGCAAATTGAAAACAATAATTTTTAAAACGCACTGTTACATTATAGTTCAACTAAGAGAAAATGTTTGATTAATCCGTCAGTTTCTCTTAATAGAAAGTTGATTATTCAAATAAATGTTGTTAGTCTTTAAAAGAAAGAGTTGACATGCATAATAATTTATTGCTATTCATATATGCGTATAGAATAAAAATGAAGATGAAAAAATCTAACTTTCTAAATATTATCATTGCACTATGATGTAATAATGTTGATTTAAGTAAAACTGAGAAAGTTTGCTGCTCATATAGATATTTATGCTATATATCTGACTTTGACTAAGATTTCTATAACTGGAAAGAGAAAACAAAACACATTAGATTGTTCACAGTAATAAGTAACAAAACAAAAATATATACTGAAGAGATTATACCATAGTTATTAAACGTTAACAAATGTTCAGAGAAAGAGGAATCTCGTGAAAAATACAACACATAATTTCACAATTTATTTATGTATTTCAATAAAACAATTGAAATAAGAAACTATGAAAGCATCAGAAGATAAAACACACTGGATGAGATCAGTAATGAGTCGAAAGAAGAGATAATGGATGAATAATGCTTAATATTATGCGGTATACTCAAGCTCAATGAATTTGAATAAGTAACCAGACAATTGAATTACATGGAATATACATAACATCTCAATTATCAAGAAAATTGCAAAAAAAAAGAGAAAAAACTAAAATGAAAGACATTTTCTGCGATTGCTTGCTACTTTCAATTGGCATATGTGAAGAATGAAAGATAGTCATGTGAAAATAGAACCAAAGTATGGTTGCCATTTGTATAAGTGTAATGAGTACGTAGCATATATAAAGGAAATGAACCAAGACTTCAGATTTTCAGAAAAAAATTCAATTTCAAAATTTTAAAAAAGTCTTCATGTCTCGTGTTAGATACAGATTACAGAAGATTTTGACTCAAAAAACACGTTTAATTTCGCTATCAAGTTTAAATAACTCGAAACTGATAGTTCAAAACAGAGCTATGATATACACGAGAAAACATAGAGCAGATACATGCAAAATATCTAACAATAAAAATAATAGCAGAAAATGCATATTTTTCTTTTCATTAGAATATAGACACTTATGATCTAAAAGAAGTGAGAGGGACAGAGAAAACACACACTAGAAGAGAGCGTGATATCATCACTGTTTAACATAACCTAAATCATCAGCTAATTGGTTTATCAATCCAGGAGTTAATTTTAACAAATCATACGTGAATGTATCATGATCATCGTTTGTTGTGTCAACCAGTCCACTTTTTTTAAAAAAATGAACAAATTTTTCGAGTATAGCATCACGATTGACATCATGTGAAAACAAATTGTATATAAACGCTATTTTTGTTCTTAATGATTCATCTGTCAAAACTACTGGAAAACTATCATCTTCGTCATCAAACTCTTCATCATCATGTTGTTCGTCACTATCAATACCACCATCATCAGAATAGTGTAAATGGTCATTTTTCAATGGAGGTGGTGCTGTTTCAGCCTTAATAAATGTACATGATACTGTTTTGTGATTAATAGGATTATTATTTTCGCTGTCACTAATATTATCATCGTCTATATCCATTTCGACAACTTTATTATCATCTTCACTCTGAAATATATGATGCTGTTGTTCGGGTGATGTTAAATATGTTTGTTCAACAGAACGAGGTGGTTGTTGTCCTTCAGGTGTTACTGAATGACTAAAAGGACTTATCGATAAAAGTAATGGTGACGATGTTGATTCCATTTTTGATTGTGAATCCTCTTTTATTCTGATATCTTCTTGATGTTGATGTCGATATGGACTTTTTGACTTTGTACGACGATCATAATGTTGTCGACTATCATCTACACGTTGATAGTTGTTACTTCTATATGAATCACTTTTAGAATTACGACGGTGATCATTGAATGAACGACGAGATCTTTCATTGGACGGCGAACGACGAGATGATGAACGATAATAGCGAGTTCTTGACCGAGAGCGTTCTAAAGTAAATAAGTAAAGCATTGAATAATACATAGAACAAGCATCGAGAGTTGTACCTCGATCATTGTATCTTCTCGATCTATTTGGTGAACTACGATAATTATTGTTTCCATTCCTTCCTTTTGACGATGACCTACGGTTGTTATAAGATGTACTCCTTGAATTTGAACGATCTTTATTGTTAGACCGACGATATTCCTAAAATAAAATTAACATTTTATTTTACGTGTCTTTTTGTCTAAGTGATAGTCGTACTTTATCCGAGTCGAATGATGGAGATCGATGTCTTGGTGAACTATTATATCCTTTTTTTGATTGTTGTGGTGGTTGTTTACGTGGTATTTTGCCAAGATTACTTATTAACTTTGGTCCCGATTGCTCAAGTTTCGATGAATTTTGCTGATCCGATTTGTTTGAATTTAATGGAAACTTTTTTAATGAATTGTTTTGGTTTGATTGTCCAGGTGAAACATTTCCATTTTTAATAGGTGATGATTGTGATTTAATTACTGTTAGTGACGAATTCGTGGATGATAAAGACTCATTTTTTGTCTCAACGTCAGCACGAGAAGAAGGCGATTCTGTCTTTACTAGTGTCATCGAAAAAGTTGACAACGGTTTAACTTGCGTTTTTGTGGTATTAGTAGTTGATGGTAATTGTGCGATATTAGGCTAAAGCGATTATATTTAATTGATATAAAAAATACATCGACATATGTCAAGATTCATAAAAGAAATTCACTCACTTGAGTATTGAGAATATCTGTATTATCAGTTTCTTGTTTCACTGCTATTTCACTCGGTTCAACATTTGTGAGTAATAGTGAGTTGATTGTTGCGTTGTTTTTAGTTGAATTCGGTTTATTGTTTATCATTGGCTTCACGATTGTCTTCTTCTCTTTCTCTTCGTTTGATTGTATAACATTTGGTACGGACGTAGCTTTTACTATTGGTGTGCTACCAGACTTTGTTGAAACATTCTCTACATCTAATTCTTTCGTCACTGTTGTCTGTTTCTTATTTGACACTAGAGCGTTTGTCGACAACGTTTTCTTTAAACTAGTCGATGTTTCCTTCTTTTTCTCATCTTTTTTAATGGAGTCAATCGACTCAGTCGGTGTCAGTAATGATTTTGGTGACAGCAATACTTCTTTTTTAATTTCTGGTTGTGAAATATCGGTACTTGAAACGTGTTTTACTTTAGTAGTCACACGTTGCGATTGTGGTTTATCAGTTGGTTGCTGTAGTAGTGATGGTTTCAACGATGTTGTTTTTTTAATGGTTGATGCTTCTTTGATTATTGATTTCCCTTCATCCTGAACTACTTCTGTTTTAGTAATTGGCATATCTAAAGAAGATAAGAAATGAAGATAGCTACCATAATAATTAATAATCACAAAAAACTGAAAATTTCTTACCGGTCATATCTGTTTTCATTTGGTTCGATAATTTTGTTTTGTTATTTATGGTCGTTAATGTATCATCCGCTATAGTAGTTGAGTTAACTTTTTGTTGTTTTACGCTAGATGTCGATGTTGAAATTTTGTTGTTTGAGTTTGATTTTGAGACGCTTTCATTTTTGGCTATTGTCTCTTTTGATGATACTATAATCGCTTCGGCAACATTATTTGTCGCTGGAGTAATCGCTTTGGGTGGTAATGGTTTTTTTGGTTCTACGATAGCGTTGGATAGTGAATTCATTGTTGTTCGTTGTTTTTTTGTGGTCGATACTGTCGGATCTGGTGAAGTAGAAGAACGTTTCGTTGTTGATGTTATACCAGTTGATGATGTGCATAACTGTTTATTTGATGGAACTTTTATTTTACTATTCGTAGGGATTGATGACTTCGGTGGTTGTAAATGGCTGATAGATGATGATTTACCATAATGACTCGTATTTGAATCAAATGATTTTGTATGTGTGTTGGTATCAGGAGATTCACAGGCAACTGGCTCAACCTCAGATTCATTGCCAGCATCCCGTTTTGGACCATTATCAAGGATTTTCTAAAAAAATAGAAACACATTCTAGTGGAAATACCATTTGATGCATCGGTATAGCATGAGAACTCAAGTTACTATATGTTAGTATTCGGCTCAGTTGTATTATGGGTTATTACAAGTACAGACGTTCAATTCACTTACGACAACAGTCAGGGTACAATGTGACTGTTCTTTCTTTCCACGAGTTGATGATACATCGCCATTATATTTACTCATATGATACTTATGGACCACATAATTTGTTTTTAACTTATCCATTTTTTTGCTATATACACGTTCATTATAGTTGTTATATTATACACATAAACCTAATCAATCACCTTAACCATTATATTGAAGAGGTAAAGAAAGCAATAGATGAGAGAAAAAATATCGAACAACAGAAAAGAATGGAAAAAATGGAAGCAAACGAGAGAAAGCAATAACCGTAACATTGAATAGATTTAAATGATTCATCAAAAAAATTATAGTCTGAATAAACCAGCTGATCCCCTGATTCACATTTTTTTTTCTTGTATGCTCATGCATTTAATGTGTGCTCGCTTGATTCTCGTTATATCAAAAAATATACTCATTTTTAGAAGTAGTAAGTGTATACGGTAGAGACATGCGTTTAGGCAGCAGATGCACAAAGAAAATTAAAAGAAAATGAAAAAGAAAGAGAATGTGAGAAAGAGAGAACTATGCTATTTTAATTAAGACTATACATATAGTCAACAAAATATGATGTGGTGCTAAAATTGCTACCACGCAAACATTTATATAATAGTAGGAAAAATTATTGGCTCATCCAATCTGTCATTTTGTTTTCTATGCCACTATAAAACTAAACAAGCTAGAGGTTTTTTTAGCTTTTGATGTTAATTTATTTTTTTATTAAAAAACAAACAGAACACTTTTGGTTTTTCATGTCGCAGAATTACAGAATTTCAATTACAGTCTTTCATATCGCAGAATTACAAAAAAGTACTTAGCTAAGAAAAAACTTGAATTTAATGATAAAAAATTCTGTCATTTGAAAGCTAAAACTCTTGAGCTATATTTGGTAAAAAATATCTACAATACTAATTTCAACAGTAACCCAATAAGTATAAAACTTGAACTGAAATATAGAATGTCACAGATTTCAGAAAAAGTCAAAATTTCTCAGCAGTGAAACAGCGCGAAGCCCACCATTCGAAAGAGCGTGAATGACTGAATAAGATGAACATAATGTCAAGTGAAAAATTCTCTTTCGAACTTAATTTTCATATAGGTTTTGTGCTCAACTTTATTTGATTATGACCTTTTTAACCTTATTTTCTCACGCAAAGTGTTTTATTTACTCAGGATTGTAGAACGATTAATAAACCATTCTAACCTACTTTTAGAAAGAAAGAACATATGCATCTATTCACTAAACACATTGCGGTTATAAAAATAAAAAAATCAATACAAAGTGACTAAATGAAATGCACATTAATAGTTTGTCTTTATCACATTACAATATCCCACCCAATGTTGACTTTCAAATTGTTCCCACGTCTAACTTTATGTTTCCTCAAATAATCATTCTCTGTCACATAAGTATAACAATTCACTAAATTCAAAAAGATAAGTAGCCAAGAATCGTGCTATTTATCTCTGCTTATCGAAAAATTTTAAAAAAACGAATTTCATTTTGTATCACCCATAAAATTAAGAGTATTTTTCTAAGATGTAAGATGATACTAATTTATTCAACAGTTCAAGTTTGTGTTTCAAACAATCACAAAAATGACGAACGAAAGAGAACGAAGTATTTGACGAGCAAGATTTCAGTGAGATAAGAAAAATATATACATTACATTTGATCCCCCATTATCAGCAAGGAATTCTGAATAGAATATACTCAAAATCATAATGATGAGAGTACACGAGAGAAAAACACTTTATGTTTAACACTTTTTTAGCACGTGAAAATATACTTCAAAGATGACGAACACGATAACTAAGGTCAAGTATTTGAACCTGACCGTTATTCTTTTTCTAACTCAGAAATATCCATATTCATGATCAATGCTATGTTTCTTAGTTAGAAAACAGCGTTTAGAATCAGCTTAGAGATTACCATGCCGGAAAAAAAGTATCAGAACTAAAAACAAAAACGTTTTTGCTTAGATTACTGTCATAAATAAAACGAACATCATTAGAAGAATTTCTCATGAAGATTATGTGCGAGTTTCAGGTTCGAGACGTTTTCAGTTGCAGAGATATGGAACCAATATTAATTTGTTTAAGGCTTTCTAATTTACATTTGTAGTCAGTCGGAGGCTCGATACATTCTGCATCTCCGCAGAGATTAGAAACTGGAGACTCACTAAATCTGCAACCTTTCTGAAAAATGTTGTACTAATGCTTGTACTGTTGAAATTTTCAATAATCTTCCCGGATGATCGTCTGCACTGGCACACGAATTCTGTACCTGTGAGTTCTTAAAAAAATGACCGAAATCCACAAGATGATTCCAGTGTGCTCAAATTTCATTTGATTTGGGGATGATATTTGGTCTTATTCGTCGTATTCCACCTCAAGCACGCTTAAATAAGAAAATATTCTCTGGTAAAATTGCTAGTTCTTACACTCAATGGTGATAACGCATGAAGAAGTAATACAAGTAGAATATAGACGAAACTGGGAAGACTGAAGAAAGAACCTCATCGGCATTCCAGCAAAATACTTTTTAACAATAGCAAGTAAGTACTGAAGAAATTTGGTAAAAACAGAGGATGATAGTATTCTGTAACGCGAAGGGAAAAGTGAAAAAGCCGAGCAAAAGCCATTTTTCATGCATGCATAGCCAAATGTCTTTTGCAGTACAACCAGAATTCTGTTAATGACGGGTTGATCGCCAAATATGATAAAATTCGAAAAATTTGCGAGGGTATAGCTCACCCTGTAAACGTTTAGACTATGCCTTTTTAACTATTATATAGATCATTAATCCCAATTGGGAAACATCATAAAATAGATATCGGAAACTTACTCCTCCTGCAGCCAAAATCTTTTCTTTAAATTCAGGATCGGGATTCTTAAATGTGCATCGATATGTTCTCAGATAAGATCGTTTCTTTGATCCACCATTACTTAAATCATGCAAATCTAAATCATATTCGATTCGAAACTTCTTTGGCTCTTTTTTTGTTTTGAAATAAATATCGATCGGCTAACGAAATAAAAAAGACAAATGTTTATAATAACTAACAATAGTATGGTTATTACCATTGAAAAACCACCGTAACCGGTTTCTCGAATCGCAAACGGTGATGTGCGAATTTCTAAAAAAAAAACAAGAAAGAGTAGTGAAATAATTTGCCAAATCAACAAATGCAAAGAGAGTTGTTTCTTGTTTGTAATAACAACAATAAAGAATAAAACAATACTTAAACGTCCTCCATTCATGGAACAGAGATTTTACCTCTTTTGCTGTTTTGAAACTCCGGATGTAAATAGAATATACATTTTTGTATAAGAGCATTTAAATCTCCATGCACGTCTGTTGATTTAAGATAGCAAACCTTGGAAGAAAAATGTAGTTCACATCGAATGTGACAAGAAACATTTCAGGGCATACCCAGTCGTGAGTGTATCCTTGGCTTGTCACTACATCTCGACCTATTGATCGATGGCCGACGGTAAAATCGATTTCTACAATCTATTTCGATAAAACAAAATATTAAATTTGAACATAGTGATCAAATTTGTACACGTGAATACGAACCTCTGATTGGTCGTCTTCTTCAATTCGGCTCATTAAAAACGGAATAGATTAAGAAATAAAATTTTAGTTTTGCTCTTTCGAAGAGAACGTACGATAACAGTCTAGAATGAAGTACGATACTATAGCGCTCAATATTATTTGATGAATTAGCAGAAGCCTATTCTAAGTCTTGTCAAAACGATAATTTATTTAAATTAGAGTGCTCCATGATCAGATGGAAAAAAGAATCTTACTTTATGCTCTTTCTCTTTTTTTTCAACAAAAACGGTTCATTGATTAAAGTTTTGAGTTTAAAAGTAAATAAAATATGATACACTTTTTTGGATAATCTCCCATTATTATTATTCATCCTACACAGGACGTCAAATAGTGACTATTTTAGTAAATACAACGAAATCTAATCACATTTGATCACATACTGTACCAGTTTACTTCTAGCACTTGTCCTGGAAGAAATAGATCGAAGAAAAAAAAGAAGATATATGAAGAATGAGATCCTCTGACATAGTCCAGAAGGTAAATGAATTGGTGGTAAACTGCGGAGAAGACACCACATCGAATAAAAAAAATGTACCATACGAACTATATGTAAACACTTACACAGTGAAAAACTTTAACTATTCCTAGGCGGCATCTATTTATTACTCTTCATAAGATTATCTAGTTGCTGGCTTAAAACTAAAAGCAGCAAAGAAACATTTGAAAATAGAAAATAAGACTTAAGTCACCTACTGTCCGTTTAAACGAAGAATAACCCATGGTCATTTTTTTAATAGCTTTTGATTGATGAAAGCTAGAGAGCTGGATTTTTCTGACATGGAAAAAGGAGATTACGGAGAATCTGTTTACAAGCGGAAACCTTTTTAGAGATTTTTCAAGAACGAGTTTTTCAATGTTTCCCGAAGCTTCTAGAAAACTCGTGCAAAAAATTTAAAATATCAAACTATTGATTTGTTCACATCAATAAATAGAAGAAAGCGTTGTCTTCAAAATGGGATTCGAGTGATCCCTCTTAACCTTTCGTGGTTGAGGTGTGACATCAGAATTACTGGGACACCCAGGATCGATATTCCCTCAAATGTGGTCATAAAAAATGAATGGAAACATAGGTTATCGGCCATACTGAGTCTCGTGGCAGCATTTGTTTCCCGAGAAACATTCGAAAGTCTAGTGAAAACCTATATTATGTGAAATAGCCTGTTTTGGCCTATTTTCACGTAAAATTAGAAAATTCATAACTCAGTCAGAACCAGTGAGACTACTTCAGAATATCAAGATACTATCTACAAGTCAGCCGGCCGGTTAACACTTTTCATCCACCAGAGTGGATGACTATATGCTTCGACAAAATAAAACCACGGGTGTCTCTTGTGGATGGGATTTCATCAGGACAAGGGAGAAATTTATTTAATCGAGCAAGATTCCTCACTGGAGTTTCGAATAGAGTCTCAGTCATCTATCACAATTATTGATGGTTTCCGAATCAATACAGATGTGCAATAGTAAAGCACTTGACTGACTATTGCGTAACATCACGTACGAAAAGTTTAAAATATCCCAAGAGAAGGATCGCGAGGACGCCATTGTCCACTGGTACTGGTTAATCACGGCATTTATAAATCATAATACGAGCAGTTCCCAGGTGGTTTGTTATGGTTATCATATAGGTCACCGTTTCCAGGCAGAAAATCACTGTAATTTAACCGAATACGGCCGTTTATGTACCGTATTGTTCGACCTAGGTGGTCAACGCTATAACTTTCAAAATTAATGTTTTGTACATAGTCTGTAATAATTTCCACACATTTTCACAAATGATACCGATTGAAAGTTTATTGGAAATTTCTGAAAAAATGTGATATATTTAATCATTTTTGGATCATAAATTTTGAAGTCTTAGAAACTAAAAATGCAATATCAATGAATACGGTCTAACTGTCGTTCCAACGTTATTAAATGTTGGCTATCTATTGCTTAAAGAACAGTAAACAATCTATCTTCGTCAACTATTTTCGTTCACCTATAGTAAATGAGTTCGTTGAAATTTGATGAATGGCTTTAAAAAAATTAGAAAATCTCGTCCATAGCGGACGGAACTGCTTGTTCTAGAAAGTTGTATTAAAGATAAGAAACGCTTCTTGTGCTTCCTTGCCTCAAAATCTTTGGACACATTCGCGGTCAAAAATCCTGCAAGGAGCGCAGAAATTTTTTTAACGACTGTTAGTCTTACTGGAGAATAGTGATTTTCCAAATTAATCGTTTGAACGAATCATCTCGCACTTGCAGTAGATTCTCCTGCAACCCGATCCGAATCTGATCCTTAGATTCACTTCACAGTCAACCTTTTACGACGCCAGGTCAGAATCTAGTTAAAAGTTTCACCTGCATATGATTTTCTCAATTCGAATCATTTTTTTTTGGAATGGCGGATCAGATTCGGATTACTTTTTTTAACTAGAAAAAATTTCTAGTTCTCGGTGGAAGCACATACATGAGAAATGAAAATATATTCACTAACTTCGTAAATATAATTTTTATACACTAATAAATAGAAGAACTGTCTTAGGTTTGAGATCTAATATTCTATAAAATTTTTACTTTTTTCCATGACTAATCGTCAATAGGAGTAAAGATTATATTATTGTTTAATCTCCGCCAATAATCATATCACTCCGCCAATATTTCTCTGTTATATTAATTTATACATCTGTTCCATCGTCTTTGTCCCTTTTGTTCGGTTTTAAACAGAGTCGTAAGTGTCTTTTCAAGCTTCTCTGTTTGATAACATAAACAGATGTTGCCTTTTAACAAAAAATTTATAAACCACACTATTGTGACTTAATGCAATAACTTCATCATATTAATATAAATGAATACTAAACATTCGTTTTTCTTCAAATAACTTTAATTTTAAACGTTTTTTCATCTCTGCTATAGACATGTCTTTCAATATTAAGCATCATATGCTGTAAGTAAAAATCATTACCTCATTCACAAATGGTAGTGATAAAGTATACGGGGAAGCTTTTTAATAAAACTTGAGCGAAAAAAGGGTCATACAGATAGAACCCAATAGTCAAATACGGTGGGCCTTGGAGAGTAGGAAAACAGTAATTAAAAAAGTTTGAAAGTTCAGACATTTCAATATTAGTATATTCTTCAGTTTATATATTATAAGATCTTTCTCATGCTATGCCTAGGTCCAGTAAAAGTTTCCACTACTCAGCTCTCTGTTTCCCTTCCCTAACCAAAAGAAGAAACTTTTTGATTGTGCTGTTTCTAGGATAAGTCGATCACGTTGTAAACGCCCTCAGTATCGATGCGATTCAATTGAGTATTGTCTTTCTCAGTCGCAATTAACATTTTTGATATTATCTCGCTCAAAATCTTCGAAACACGCACATCCCACATTATTTACATTTCCTGGCAACGCTACATTGAAGTTAATTACTAATCATAAAGATTTTATTAAATGTACCGAAAAACAATCGCATGTACAACGGTCTAATGTACCCGAAGCAGAATTAAGTGCTCATTTTGAATTGGATGGTGTAGTATTGGACGAGAATACTCAATTTTCATCAATTGAAAATATTGCAACATTGTTAGTTTTGGTTATTTTACCTTTGAATGATCGACTACATTTTCATAAAACAGAAGAAATAGATCTAAATGTGGCTGCTCTTGAAAAACATCGAAACAAAATTCACCATCGATTACCGCTGGAGAATGGACACAGATTAAAGTCACATAAAATATTTAAATATCCAAACAATAGTCTTGATTTGCTATTTGATACTTTACATGGTCAATTAACTTATTTGACTGGATATTTGAAGAGTCATTTTGTTGAACGACATCAATTTACAACATATCTTATACAGCAGTACAAAGGTGATGACAAGGCCAAAAGAGAATGGAAGGAATGGGAAACAGGAATTTACAAAATGTTAGGCGACGAGGACGGAACGATAAATATTAGTGTTGCTTCAGATTGGTAAGCATTATTAATTGCTAAATGCTTAAGGAATTGTAATCAGAATAGGTCATATCTATTTATTTAGGGGAGCAGGTACTCTTGAGTCGAGTTTAGTAGCCAGTGCAATGATGAACGGTTTAGATACCACAGTACAACAGCAACAAGCAACGCCGAATTTACCACATTACTCAATCCATTTAGGAGACATTTATTATGTTGGATTACCTACTGAAGTTCAACATTGTTGTCTAGGTGTTAAGCCTCATTGGGCCGAACAAGGAGTGTTTTGGCCAATAGGGCAAAACGGTAGTTTTTCCATACCAGGAAATCATGAACTATACAGTGGCGGTTACGGATATTGGGATTATTTTTTACCGAGTAAATATCAATATTTTCTGCTAAATCAAAAATGATCACATTAGAACTCTTCTACGCTCTATTTTTGTTAAGGATTAGGTTTATTTGATCCAAATAATTTAACCAAACCCATTCATTCACAAAAAACATCTTACTGGGTACTAGAAAATGATTATTGGCGTGTAATTGGTTTAGACACTGGCTATGACTCGTATTCACTACTTTCGTTTGATAATTCCGCGATTAGATTGCCTGATGAATTGATGGATTGGCTCAAAAATGTTGTTGGATTAAATCCAGATATGACTGATAAACGAGGATTGTTGTTCTTTTCGCATCATCAGGTTGTGAGTGCTTGGGATCAGAAACCATATACAGGTATGTAGATATTATGCTCGAGATTTTATTAACCATTATGTTTTGCTCACATATTTTTAGCTTTTCCTGAACAATTAGCATCTTTATTACCTGATGGTCGAACTGTGCTCTACCTTTGGGGACATGAACATCGTTTAAGTTTTTACGAAAAACAAACAACTCGACCTATTTCAGACACAAAAAAATCTCTTACATTTTATGGTCGATGCGTAGGCAACTCTGGTTTCCCTACGTTGGCAACAGAATTACCCATTAAAGCCCGAGAAACGTTATTGTTATTTTACGACGACCGCTTGTATAAGGTTGATGGTAAAAATGCTTATATTAACATAGCGTTGGGATTCAATGGATTTGTGTCAATGAAATTTGTTAAGCCGAAAGAGTTCGGTGATACAAGTCTGTTTATTCATTATAAAACACTTAGTTTAAAAAAAGATGGTCATTTAACGGATGAAAATCCGACATTATTAGTTAATGAAGAATGGGGTGTCGATGTTGATGGAAATGTGATGTTAATCAAATTGCAAACGGTCAACGAAGAACTAACGAAATCAGTTCATATTGCTAATAAGAGGAAAGAATTAACACTAACCCAAGATGAGTTTGCTTGCGACAGTTGTACCACGTTGTAAATTTTTATTTTCCATGTGATTGAGTGAATATAATTTAAATATGTTTTGTTAAAACTTCCTTCAAAGTCGGAAAATAGATCTCAATAATGGGTTTATAGGGGGGTTTTAATCTAAATAATCCTGTGTTTCCAAGTCGAATAAATAATGTTGTCAAGTACAAAAAATACTAAACCATGATAAGCATGTCTCCTTATATATTCTTATTTATTGTTAGGTAATATGTCAATCGAGCATGCATACTTAAATATGAGTGTATAGATAATAAGATACAAACCACCTTTATCATAATGAAAGTAACTATTTTCTGTTAGAGACGTTTCGTCTTTATTCAAAAGACATCAGCAGTCGAATGTGACAAACGATAGTTGGTTCAGAAGATAGAAAATAAAAAATAAAATAAAATGCGAGTATGTAGAACAACAAAATAAAATAGACAGAACAAAACGAACTTACGATTTCAACTTTATCTGTACACTACGTGAGGCATCGTCAAACTACTTTGAGGTCAAAGTTTTTTTGTGAATAGATTATTCTTTTGTTCTGTTTTGTGTAGATGTCTGGTCAACAAACTCTCTTTGATAGTTCTTTTTATAAGGTGTCATTCAACTGCAAGAATTTGTGGATTTCAGTTAGTGTGATGACACGTGTCCAAACCATGAACTGGTACCTTAGAAAATCCTGTTCCATAAAAAGCTTCATAATGTTCTTGTTTTCTTATCGTTACTCCTCTTGCTGTCTATCCTATATGTAACAACAACAACTTGCCCTATATAGATTTAACTATATAGGAAGCTTTTTATAGAACAGGATTTTCTAAGGTACCAGTTCATGGTTTGGACACGTGTCATCACACTAACTGAAATCCACAAATTCTTGCAGTTGAATGACACCTTATAAAAAGAACTATC